>CM076573.1:760340700-760465700 GCA_034641835.2 Pinus albicaulis | reverse complement strand
CCTTTGATTCTTTCACAACCTTATGTTCTGGTGTTTTCGTGACTTCAAAATATTATTTCGTTGTATGAAATTATCATGAATTTTAGTGTGGTGCCCAAATACATAATGTCACCTCACATATTAGTGCATGCATTTCACATAGCTACATTTCTTTTGTTCTTGCAGCTTTGCATGGTTTTAATTTTTTGTAGTGCTTTAACCTGTAACCTGTGCATGACTGGATGTAACTTTCGCAACGATGTTAAAAATATAGCCTTTGTATTCATTGAAAAACATGTCCTTGATTACAAAATTTATTATAAGTTTACATGTGTTGAGTGAATTCTATTACATTACACTATTATTATATTGTTGCAGTGATGAAATGCATGTTTTAAAAGTTTTTTTAATAAATCACATGTCTTATTTCATGTGTAGTCTTTTGAAATAATACCATTATATGTGTTTTAATATATACCCTTCTACATGGTCTATTGAATGAGATCTTTCATACATTCATTACATAATCCCATTGCATACTTTTACAACCTTTGCTTGATGAAATACAAAGATTGCAATTTAGTGCATCATATTGCATTCTTATTTATAGCCTTTGACCTAATTTTCTATCTTAATGTTGATTTGTATTAGTAGAGTCTCTTGTGTCATCCTAGTTATCTAGATGTTTTCATCACATTTTTTGATGTAATATCCATAAACTTTCCTGATTCATGGTTTCTCATATTCCAACCAATTTTCTCCTCACCTGTAGCATTTTATTCTATTAGAAGATGAATTGACATTGTACAAGTCACGATTTCATTGTGCAAGAGTGCATATCATTATAGCTTGCGATTTTTCTTTTGTAGTGGTAGGGGTTTGGTGGGGAAAATTGAGAGGGGTGAACCTTAATTCTCTACATTCACAACAATAAAAACCTTTTTTTAGTACCATAAGTTAGCACCACTTTATGTGGTGCTAATGTGGTGTAAATGTTTATGTATCATCTTAAAAATGATATCACCATATATTTAAAGAAGTGGTGTATGCTATATTGGCAAGTTCTACAAAGTAGGGTAGCTAAATTTGTGTTTTCCTTGTTGACATGTACAACTGGATTTATTTGTGAATTTCCACCATAAAAATAAAAAGTTTACAAATATTTATTTTATGCATATATAAATTAGAACTAACTCACAAATATTTATTTTATAATATTTATTTGTTTTGTTTTGTTTGTCATGTTTACTTGTAAAACTAAAATTCATTTATGTACGTTTGCACCACAAATACACCAAATTCAAAGTAATTATTTTCTAAATATTTTATTTAAATGATTTACTTTCTATATTATTCCCATGAGAAAATAAATACACAAAACCATAATTATGTATTTTATGAATAAGCCAATTGAGATAATATTGTTTATATTATTTTCATTTCAAATCAAAACAAAGGTGAATCCATGTAGGTGGGTTACTCTTTTTTGGAAGAACTTGTGTTCCAAAGGTTGAAAATGTACCTTTGTGAGGGTATTTGTTAAGCCCTCCATCAAGCTTTTAAAAGGTCCATCTAGGGCTAAATAAAGCCAGTACAAGGAAAAGACCCTCTAGCGGATGTTTTTGAGGAACCACTTATAAAAATACCCCAGACATTCATTTCTAACAGAGGTTACTAGAGGAGATTGGTGGGTGGAGGTTTTTGCGGATGTTTTTCGTCTAGTGCACTTATAATCCTAAACCACACCGGTGCATTGAACAAGAGAAAGCACCGGTGTGGACAAAACATCGGCACACTGGATACTGTGTGTTCCGTACACACCCTCCCGGTGCGTCTTATTACTGTAGCGCACTGGTGCTTTACAAATATTCTGCACGGGTCCGTCATAAAACTCCACGCCAAAACAAAAACCACCAAACTCGGTCTTAAGCAACCGCTCCGGTGCACCTATAAAACCCTACGCACCAGAACATGGTTAAATGTTAGGTACCTATATTACTAGTATAGACCCTTATTGTTTTTAGTGTAACCCCTTTATTGTTATTTTTGTACCCTTGTAACCCCCATTTTGTTATTATTGTGCCCTTAAATTATTATTGTTAGGTCGGCTAGGATTACATTGTGGCCCCATGGACTCCTATATATAGAAAGGAGGTTTTCTAATTGGAATCATTAAAGAATTTTTCATTCATGCAATGTATTGGAGGTTTCCCCCTCAAAGTGGCTTATTTATAAGGCGTTTATATCTCTTTTCTTCTCTTTTTGGAGCTGGTCTCACAACATTTGGTATCATAGCTTTGAGATTCTAGGATTTTGCTGCTACAAATAGGTCATCATGGAATTTTCGCTATAAATTTTTTTCTACGAAGGTTCAGAATCTGATATTTTTAGAGTGCGAAGCCAAAATCCTGAGGAACATTGTCGCAAAATTTTAGAGCTTTGTTCGCAATATTTTTAGAGATATGATCTGTGCAAGTTAGGTCATTTTACAGGCTCCTGAATTTAACCTAAACAGGTCATCGTGGTATTTTCATAATACATTTGTTTCTACGAAGGTTCAGAAGCTGAAATTTTTAGAGTACGAAGCCGCAATCATGAGGAACATCGTCGCAAAATTTTAGATATTGGTTCGCAATATTTTAGGAGATATGATCTATGGAAGTTAGGGCTTTTTGAGGCTTCTGAATTTCATCTCAAAGAGCTGATTGTGGGAAAATCTTCATAGCTTTCTCTCTGAGCATTAGATTGGAATGATGTAAAAATTTGCCTCAAGTAAACAGACTGTAGTTTTCTATCTATCAATTTCAGAGCCAAAGGAGGAAACATTAACACGTGGCAAGTCGTACAAGTTCGCTCTACTGAACCAGTCCAAAATTGGGTCGTTGTGGGAGATTGGACATAACTTTGCCTTGAAGAATCCAAATCAGATCAGAACTATGGCATTTGAAAGAAGCTTCAGAGGGCTACTACATGTCTAAATTTCAGATATTGAGGATCTGCAATTATATAGATAATTCAATTTCAATATAGAGCTCCTCAAAAGCAAGTAAAAGGTGTGTATTTTTTTTTCCAGAATTGCATAAGTCTTGTTTGAAGAATCAAGTTGAATTGATTCCAAGGGCATATTGTAGAATAGATATCAGTATTGGATTCTAAAATGGCCCTTAAAAAGAATTCAACACCCATTAAGCCTTTAGAAGGCTCTACTATGACTCATGAAGACGAAGAATGGCAACATGACATATCAAAATTACAAGAGCAAGTGCAACAAATTTCACTCTCGCAAAGAGCAACAAAAAATGACATGGAAGTTTTGAAGAAAGGCGTGGAAACTAAGATGAATGGTTTGAAGAATGGCATGGAATCTAAGATAGGTGGCATGGAATCTAAGATAGACGGCATGGAATCTAAGATGGATGACATGGAAGCTAAGATCGATGAGAAAATGGAAAACATGAAGAATGATCTAAAATCAAACATGGAAGGTTTGACAAAGTTGATACAAGAAATGTTTCCTAATGGTGAAAAGATAGTAGAGGAAGCTCATGATGAGAACAAAATAAATGTTAATCGTGATTTCATAAACTCTAATGTTGGCGGGAAGAACCACCATATTCCAAAAATGGATATGAGGAAGTTTGATGGAAAGGATTCTGTAACATGGATACTACAGATGGAGAAATATTTTGATCTCCATAATGTGAAAAACACACAAAAGGTACGCATTGCAACTTTACATTTAGAACAAAATACATTTGTATGGTATCGATGGCTTTGCTCCCGTAAAAATATTGTCACTTGGTCAATTTTTACGGAGGAAATGATAGCACATTATGAGGATACAAAGAGCAACACCTTCTTTAGCCAATTGATAAATCTCAAACAAAAGGGTTTAATGAGGGAGCACATTGAGGACTTCCAAAAATTGAATATAAGGGTAACTGATATTCCAGAGGAACACATGATTGATCTCTTCATAGGTACTTTAAAGGATAACATCCAACATGAAGTTCGCGTTTTGGAAACTGATTCATTGGAGAAGGCATTCAGGTTGGCAAGAAAAATTGAATGTAAAATTATGGTGACAAGGAAGCCTACCACTCACTTCTATAAAGATGAAAGTGTTGCTACTCCTAGATTTCCACAACCTACAAGGTTGACACCACAACAATTGGAAGAAAAAAGAGCAAAAGGGCTTTGCTATAGTTGTGATAGCAAATACACTAAAGGTCATAAGTGTGCTGAGAAGAAATTATTTTACATAGATTGTGAAGAGGAAGAAGAAAATGAATAAGAAGAGGATATACACCAGGAACCAGCCCTAGAAGAGGAAGAAATGAGTCCGACCATATCGTGTAATGCATTGGCAGGAATTACCACTCCTCAAACTCTCAAGATAGAAGGACATATCAAGAAGAAAAAGGTAATAGTGTTGATTAATTTAGGTAGTACCCATAATTTTATTCATTGTAAGGTAGCCAAGGAATTGAATTGTTTCCTATACCCAGCACCAGAATGTCAAGTGATGGTTGCAAATGGAGGAACTATAAATTTCTCTGGAAAATGCCATAATATCAAGCTAACCATGGGGGAATATGTGTTGAATAGTCCAATGCTTTCCATTCCTATGGGAGGTGCTGATGTTGTACTAGGAGTACAATGGTTACAATCTTTGGGGACGGTAGCTTTTAATTTTCAAGAACTTTTCTTGAAATTTTTTTCAGAAGGAAAGGAAGTCGAATTACGGGGTATTGAAGGGAAGCCGGGAAGGATAATAAGCTCTAATGTCATGACAAGCTTCTAAAGAAAGAACAACGAGGCGTAATTGCATAATTATGCTCACTAGAAGTTCCGACATCAAAATCATCTATTTCTGCAGATCTCCAACAAGTCTTGGACAATCATTCCAAGGTGTTTGAAACTCCCAAAGGACTCCCACCTATTCATGATCATGATCCTGCTATTCATTTGATTCCAGGAAGTGTTCCTCCAAACATCAGGCCTTATAGATATCCTTACTTCCAAAAGAGCGAAATTGAACGTATGATTGCAGAAATGTTAGAGGCGGGTATAATTCAACCAAGTCAAAGTTCTTTCTCTGCTCCTGTAGTATTGGTACACAAGAAGGATGGATCATGGCGAATGTGTCCGGATTATAGGGAGCTCAATAAACTCACCATTAAAGATAAATTTCCCATTCCTGTGATTGATGAATTATTGGATGAATTACATGGAGCAATTTATTTTACCAAGTTGGATCTTCGTTCAGGATGTCATCAAATTAGAATGAAGACTGAAGATATTCCAAAAACAACATTTCGAACTCATGAGGGTCATTATGAATTTTTGGTCATGCCTTTTGGCCTTACCAATGCACCTTCTACATTTCAAGGGTTGATGAATTCCATTTCCAAACCCTTCCTTAGAAAATTTGTGCTAGTATTTTTTGATGATATACTAATCTACAACAGGTCTTGGAAGGATCATGTTGAACATGTTGACAGGGTGCTCAAACTATTGCAGGAGAAACAATTATATGCAAAAACATCCAAACGTTTCTTTGGAGTACAAGAGGTGGAATATCTGGGTCATATTGTATCTCACGAGGGTGTTAAAGTAGACCCTAACAAAATTAAAGCCATTAAGGAATGGAAAGTCCCCACAACCATAGAGCAGTTGCGAGGATTTCTCGGGTTAACAGGGTATTATCGCAAGTTTGTTAAGAATTATGGGAGAATAGCAGCACCTCTAACAACATTATTGAAGAAAGATGCATTTTCATGGACTTCTAAAGCAACTAAGGCCTTTGAACATCTTAAAGAGGCAATGTGCCTAGCACCGGTCTTAGCTACGCCAGACTTCACAAAAACCTTTATTGTGGAATGTGATGCCTCAGGAAATGGAATTGGTGTTGTTTTAATGCAAGAAGGAAAACCCATTGCTTTTGAAAGTCGTCCAATCAAAGGAAATTATTTACATAAACCTATTTATGAGAAGGAAATGTTAGCAATACTGCATGCCCTAAAGAAATGGAGAACTTACCTAATGGGAAGACACTTCAAGGTAAAAGCTGATCATGATAGTCTTGTTGGGAAAATACTGAGAGGGGGGGGGTGAATCACTATTTAAAGCTGAACAAATTTTCTTCCTTTTCTCTTAAAAACATATGTTACAGTACTGCATCCAAAATGTATGTCCAGATATCTTATTATGTCTTTACTTAGAGCATTGCATCAGATAAGCATTAAGCATGAACATAAATAACAGAACAAAGCATCAAACATGAACTACACATATGGACACCAGGATTTAAGGTGGAAACACAATTCGGGAGAAAACCACCGCTGCTGCAATCTCAGTCTTCAATATTTTATTATAGAGAAAAATTATTACATTATATGCTGGTGCAGACTTATACCAGCACGCAGGCACCTACCTGCAGAAGGCTACAACCTTCTCTCGTTTACCAGCCTCTCCTGGTAGGGAGCTTCAACCCCCTGAATATAACACCAGTTTCTACTGGCAGGAAATTTCTACTTCCAAACTGAAGTCTTCAACCCTCAAACTCACTGCAGACCACTGTAACCTAAACATCAGAAGTGATCCAGACTTCAGAGAATATATGCATTCATCATCCCGTGTATCCTTCTGTGTATATTAATCTTCGGAGCCATATGTGTTCTTCAGCAGACATGCGCTAGCTCTTCATCGTTTCTTCTGTTGAATAATCTCAAGACTCATCACCTTTAGATCAATATATCGATGGGTGCATAATGGACTCAGAATCATCAATTAAGCACGTCGTCTGTCCATACAGATATTCCTTAGAGGAATTCCTTCTTCGTCAACACTCCCACACCACTTTCGAACAATAATATTTTTCATTTATATAGTTCTCACCTTTATTAAAACCATGAGACAAAAACCATTTCAACCGCAAATGGTATTCCTTTTACAATATTTCCAATAGTTTGGCCCTCGGGGTTTTTATTTCTTATTAAATATTTATCAATTGATAAACAAATATTGCATAGCCATCATTACGTCACTGCGAGGGTTCTTGTGGTACGGATGAAAAAATTTGGCTGGTGCCCCCGCACTTAATCTCCACAGTCGATTTCCGGTCAACGCTTGATTGCTTGTTCAACTGCGGGGGTACCCCTTCTGAATTTTTAAATCTTTACACTGCCCCCGTAATATTATTTTTAATTAAAAATTCAATGAACTTTTAATCTGGGCTTTATATAAAAATCCAATGCTTTCGAATAGTTTAATATTAATAAAACTTTGACCTCTGGCCCACATATGTGCCCCTCCGTACCAAACTAAACTTCACACAGGTCCATTGCCCGATCACCGTTAGATCGCGAGCCTCCAAGATCGACGGATATCGCTTGAGCAACTTGCACGAGCATTAACGCGCGATGGAACGTCGTACTTGTGTTATTCTTCGCACATCTTGATTAAAATCCGGGCAAGTCCAACGCATGATCACCATCCGATTTCCCCCTTTCAGATCGACGGCGCAAAAGAAATTTCGCTGGCCGTCCTGGATCGATTGTTAACGTGAGATGGACAATCATTATCGTGCGCTTGGTGTTTTTGCAAGGACGCATGTCAACACTTGTATGGAATCGCTCCCCATCTAGGAAATACCGCGTATCGTCAAAAGGTGGTGCGAAAAAGACCACGGTTTCGCTCCACACCGCCGTCACTGTTCCTCTCGGTCACAGTTCCGTATTAGCACATGGTTCTATCAGACTTATTGTTTAAATGATTAAAACTCCGCTTCAGTGTTTTCTTTATATAATCGATTTATTCATACTCTAGGTTCTATTACACAGACAACGCCGAGACTCGTAGACCTTCCATACTTACACAGAGGCAGAGGCATATAACTCCACTGTCGATCGTATTGGTTCCTCGAACAACTTACAGAACCAGAGCACCATTAATCCCTCCATTATGCAGATTCACTTTACTGTGCCGTGACCTTAGCAACCTGATATCATATACAATAGCACGAAACTAACCATAGATCATCACACACGGTTGCAGGGAATTTTGTACGAGAATTGAACCAATCAATACCCCAATTGCTCTGGGTATTTCCACCTTAACAGAGTATCACCGAAACTCAACCATACACAGATGTTCTTTCTCCTCCATCAGAATTATATTTAATATTTATACATGAATTAACTTTCGCAGAGGTTCTGATATCCGTTAATTCAAATCAACCCTGCTTTTAGACAATTCTCCTTCAATTCACTACTTGTCACTGTAAATGCATTCTTCCTCTGTTCTTTGATGCTGATCCTGCTGATCGTTGATCTCTGCAATTCTACTCTTCTTCTTCATTGCCCATGCCTTTTCCAAGTCCTTTGCCACATCCTTTGCCATCAATGACAATATTCCAACAATCTCCCCCTTTGGCATTGATGGAAATATTCTTCCTTTGATGACCTTATAGACGCCCTTTGTTGCTTTTCCTCCCCCTTTGACATCAATGGCAAAGAGTTTGATCAAGAACCGTTGAACCGGCAGTCCCATGCTCCCCCTGAGATCATGCTGCATCTTAAAACATAATATGACCAACAATTCATCCTTTTCACATGACCAATGCTCCCCCTGAGCCTGTGCATTCAGAGATGCTTGACAACACCTCACAACCAATTTAGTCTTCTGTAATTAAGTAGACTTGATCCTTTGCATGGAAGAGACTACTCCCAGTTTCTGTCTGAGATATTCGAATGCTTCCCTGAGTAGAGGTTTGGTAAATATATCAGCAACTTGTTCTTTGGAGGAAACATATTCTAATTTCACCTTTTTCTCAAGCACTTATTCTCGTAAGAAGTGATATTTGATGGGAATGTGCTTGGTCTTGGAATGCATAACAGGATTCATTAGGGGAATTTTGAGGTCTAAAATGGGCCTCATAAGAAAAATGTACAACAAAAATAAACTTTATAACAACCAATAGGATTCAAGATGATGATGTCATCCATAATGGATGATTCACCATTTTTGGAGTAAAAAAGTAAAAATATTAAAAAATAATAAAATAATAAAATTACTTTTTCAACTCGTATTTAAACTTATCTCCCAAAATTTTTACTCAAATTTCGAGCGGGAGTACTCGTTGGATGCGGAATTTAATTCCTCATCCAAGGAGTACCCATGTTGCATACTTTCGATGAACTCTTCTACACGAAAAATGAGAAATACATAAAAAATGTGATTGTAATCACGTTTTTTTATGTATTTCTCATTTTTCGTGTAGTAGGACCCATCAAAAGTATGCAACATGGGTACTCCTTGGATGGGGAATTAAATTCCACATCCAACAAGTACTCCCGCTCGAAATTTGAGTAAAAACTTTGGGAGATAAGTTGAAAATATGAATTGAAAAGGTAGTTTTTTCATTTTTCCCTCTAAAATTTGATGATGTCATCAAATCTTATTAGATTTTTTCCACTATTATTTTACAATTTCCTTAGGAGGCCCATTTTAGACCTCAAAATTCCCCTAATGCTTTGAGATACTGATGGCACTTGTATTATCACACATAATGGAGATAGGGGGTGAACATTTGATTTGAAAATCTTGTAGGGTTTGCATCATCCAAAGAAGTTGAGTGCAACATGATGCTGCAGCCACATATTCTGCTTCTACTGTAGATAAGGCAATGGAGCTTTACTTCTTGCTGAACCAAGATATTAACCGGGGCCCCATATAGAATGCACCACCACTAGTGCTTTTCCGATCATCAACACTTCCATCCCAATCTGCATCAGTGTATGCATGAAGAGTAAGATCAGCATTCTTAGGATACCATAGTCCAAAATCTTGAGTTCCTTGTAGATATTTGAATATTCTTTTCACAGCCTGAAGGTGAGACTCTCTTGGATTGGCTTGAAATCATCCAGCAATCCCAACTGCACGCATAATGTCTGGTCTTGTCCCAGTGAGATAAAGTAGACTTCCTATCATAGATCTGTATTATGGTTGATTCACCATGGGAGAATCATCATTAGAACTGAGATTACATCCGATTATCATTGGTGTACTTATAGGTTTGCAATCTTCCATGCCATACTTCTTTAGGATTTGCTTAAGGTATTTTGCTTGTGATAAGAAAATGCCATCTGTTGCTTGTTGCACTTGCAATCCAAGAAAGAATGTTAGTTCCCCAAGTAAAGACATTTCAGATTCTTGCTGCATATCAGAAGAAAATTTCTGACTCATAGATTCTTCATTACTTCCAAAAATGATATCATTAACATATACAACCACAATTAATAGTTTGTCATTTTCAGTTTTTGTGTATAAGTTGCTATCAGCAAATCCTTTTGAGAATCCTTGTTGATGAAGATATTTGTCAAGACAATAGTACCATGCCCTTGGAGCTTGTTTGAGACCATATAGAGCCTTTTTAAGTCTACAAACAAGTTTTTCATCATTTCCCAATATGAATCCTTTTGGTTGTTCTATATAGACTTCTTCTTCTAGATCACCATTGAGAAAAGCAGATTTAACATCCATTTGATAGACTTTGATTTGTTGGAAGCTTGAAAAGGCAAGAAACATTCTTATGGCTTCAAGTCTGGCTATAGGAGCAAAGGTTTCTTCAAAGTCTATGCCTTCTTGTTGAGCATACCCTTTGCACACAAGTCTAGCTTTATTTATTATAACATCCCCATTCTCATTTAACTTGTTTTTGAATATCCATTTAGTTCCAATGACATTTTTGTCATGAGGCCTTGGTACTAACTCCCAAGTGTGATTCTTTTCAATTTGATCAAGCTCTTCATTCATGGCTTGAATCCAACATTCATCTTTGCTAGCTTGACTGACACTGTGAGGTTCAACAGTGGAAAAAAATGCCAGATTTCTAGAAGATCCCACAAGAGTCCTTCTTGTTTGTACACCTGATTGCTTTTCTCCCAAAATTTGAGATTCTGGATGATTCTTTTGAACATATCTAGATGGAGCCTTTTCAGACAACTCCTCTTCAGGTTCTTCACTAGGTGCATTTTTTGTATCATTACTGTTTGATGTAGAAGGATATGTGTCCTCATCATCTTCATCTGTTGTTTGGTTTTCTTCTTTTGGGGCTGCAGGAGACTCATCAATAACAACATCAATACATTCAACAATCTTTCGAAGTCTTTTATTGTAACATTTATATGCCTTACTCCTAGAGGAGTAACCAAGAAATATTCCCTCATCTGCTATGGGTTCAAACTTGCCAAGTTTTTCATCATTATTCTTGATAAAGCATTTGCTCCCAAAAATTCTAAAATGCTTTATAGTGGGAGGATTACCATACCAGATTTCATATGGAGTTTTATCACTATTTACACGAACATGTGCTTTGTTAAGAATGTTTGCTGTTGTATGCGTTGCTTCTCCCCAAAATGTGTCAAGTGTTCCGGAATCATCAAGCATAGCTCTAGCCATTTGTTGAATTGTTCTGTTCATTCTTTCTGCAACACCATTCTGTTGTGGAGTGCCAGCTACAGAGAATTGTCTTTTTATGCTGTGTTGTTCACAAAATTCAAGAAATTCTTTGGATGTATATTCTCCTCCTCGATCAGATCTGAGACACTTGATTTTTAATTCTAATTCATTCTCAACTAGTGCTTTGAAGATCTGAAATTTCTCAAATGCTTCATCTTTGTGTTTAAGCAGTCCAATCCAACACATTCTAGAGAAATCATCAATGAATAAGATATAGTATTCTTCACCATGGGGTGAATTTTTCCTCATAGGTCCACATATGTCAGTATGAATGAGTTCAAGAGGCTTACTTGATGATCCTTCCTTGGCATTAAATTGTACCCTAGTTTGCTTACCGAATTGGCAAGATTTGCATATGATATTTTCAGGTAGAGTAATATTGGGAAGATCACGAACAACTTTAAGTCTGCTTGATTTTTTGATTTGAGAGAAGCTCAGATGCCCCAACCTTCTATGCCATAGCCAATTTTCTGAAGATTTACTCAAATAACATTGTTCTTTGGAGTTCTTCAATATGTACAGGTTGTTTGGAGTTCTTTTTCCTTTTATAATTGCTTTACCTGTACCAAGATCACGTACCACACATTCTTTTGAACTAAAGACAACTTCAGTTCCTTGATCACACATTCGATTTACACTTAAAAAGTTATGATTTAATCCAACCACATACATGACTTCATTAGCTTTCACCTTATCTTTTAGGAAAACATACCCTTTTCCTTTAATGACCGCAGGAGTATCATTTCCAAATGTAACATTCTTCTCCTTTTCTAGAGCACTATATGCAAGAAGTTTGTCTTTATCAACTGTCATGTGTCTTGAGCATCCACTATCAATATACCATTGGTTTTCTTCATCTTCTGCAAATAACGCTATGCCACAATTTTCAACCTGTAACTCCTTCTTTTTCCATACTTTGGAGCTTGAAGGAACAAGTTCTTTTGGCTGAAATTTTCTCCTGCATTCAGATTCTTTATGGCCAAAGTTATTGCAATAAGTGCATTCAACTTCATTTTGAAGAGGAGAAAAGTTGTTATAAGTATTCTTATTTGCTTCAATATCAAACCTTTTATTTCTTGCTTCTCTTGTCATAATAGTTTTATATGCTACACATTGAACAACTTTATGACCAAAATTATGACATGAGAAACATTTTCCATTGAAGAAGAAATTTCTGCGATCATAAGATCTTCTATATGAATTTATCCGTTGATTGGTGTTTCTTTGAAAGACATTCTTGTTAGTGTTCCTTGAATTGAAATTATCATGCTTTACCTGTAAAGACTCTTTATTCCCTTGCTGAGTGGCAGCATATTGTAAACCAACTGTAACTAATTTCAGATAATTTGGTGTTGAAGCCTAAGAAGATTCTCCAATATATCCAAGACCTGTCTTTATAAGAGGAGAACGTTGTACCTTGATAATCTCATCTAAGGTTTCAGACCCTTTAGCAAATCTAAGATTCAGATTCTTTACTTTCTCAAGTTCTTTTCTTAGATCTACTACTTCACATTCTAATTTCTCATTGTGTTTCTCTTTATCTTCAAGCTAATTTTTTAGAGTTTCTATGATTATTTTTCTCTCTTCTAAGCAAATTTTGAGTTTATTGTTTTCATTAAGAAAATATATGTCTTCTAGAGCATCCAAAAAGGTATCATTTTCTTCTCTAGATTATTTTTCGAATGCCATGAGAAGTCTAAGATCTTGTTCACATTCTTCCTCACTATCAGATAACCCATCACTATCTTCATGAGTATAGTAACTCTTTCTAGTGTTGAAACGATTCTTATTCCTTTTTTCTACTTCCTTTCCCTTTTTATGTGTTTCTTTATAAGGACACTTAGCGGCATAATGACCAACTCTTCCACAATCAAAACATTTGAAAGGAAGCTTACCTTTGAACCGTCATGTGCCAAGTTGAAGTTTCTTTACAAAGTTTATCTCATCTTCTTCTGAGATATATCCTGATCCTTCTAGTTTTTGTACTTCCTTCCCTTTTGTAGTGGTTCTAAAGACTGCTTCTTTGAATTCTGATGGTCCTCCTCTTCTCATTTCATATGCATTTAGTATGCCATGAAGTTGCACCACAATAAGATTTTGAAGATCCTGCTTTTCTTCAAGAGCAGAGACCTTTGACTCAAATTTTGTTGTTAGCAATCTTAAGACTTTCTCAACTAAGGTAGATTTAGTTATTGTTTCTCCTAGATTTCTCATACGATTTACAATATCATCAAGACGTAGAAAGAAATTGGCAATGCTCTCCTCATTATCCATTTTTAGATTCTCATATTGAATTCTGAGAGTTTGGAGTTTAGCACTTTTTACCTTTGCATCACCTTCATAACTTAGAATTATTTTGTCCCATATTTCCTTTGTTGTATTCAGCTGCATGACTTTGACAAATTCTGATTCAGTTAGACTTCCCAATAGAGCATTGACTGCCTTTGCATTTGTTTCATAATTCTTTCTTTCCGTTGGATCTGTTGGTACTGAGGATGGATATTTATATCCTCCTTCAACAATAGCCCATACATATGCTCCCAGAGACTGAAGATAGGATCTCATCCTTGTTTTCCAAAAGATTAAGTTGTTTCCGTTGAAGAGTGGAGGCCTGATAGATGCTGTTCCATCTTGATTGCTCATCTTGAATGATCTTCCTTCTAGCAACTAAGCTTTTTTAGAAGGACCTGCTCTGATACCAATTGTTGGGAAAATACTAAGAGGGGGGGTGAATCAGTATTTAAAGCTGAAAAATTTTTCTTCCTTTTCTCTTAAAAACATATGTTACAGTACTGCATCCAACATGTATATCCAGATATCTTATTATGTCTTTAATTAGAGCATTGCATCAGATAATCATTAAGCATGAACAGAAATAACAGAACAAAGCATCAAACATGAACTACACATATGGACACCAGGATTTAAGGTGGAAACCCAATTCGGGAGAAAACCACCGCTGTTGCAATCTCAGTCTTCAATATTTTATTATAGAGAAAACTTCTTACATTATATGCTGGTGCAGACTTATACCAGCATGCAGGCACCCACCTGCAGAAGGCTACAACCTTCTCTCGTTTACCAGCCTCTCCTAGTAGGGAGCTTCAACCCCCTAAATATAACACCAGTTTCTATTGGCAGAAAATTTCTACTTCCAAATTGAAGTCTTCAACCCTCAGACTCACTGCAGACCACTGTACCCTAAACATCAGAAGTGATCCAGACTTCAGAGAATATATGTATTCATCATCCAGTGTATCCTTCTGTGTATATTAATCTTCGGATCCATATGTGTTCGTCAGCAGACATGCGCTAGCTCTTCATCGTTTCTTCTGTTGAATAATCTCAAGACTCATCACCTTTAGATCAATATCTCGATGGGTGCATCATGGACTCAGAATCATCAATTAAGCATGTCGTCTGTCCATAAAAATATTCCTTAGAGGAATTCCTTCTTCGTCAACACTCCCACACCACTTTCGAACAATAATCTTTTTCATTTATATAGTTCTCACCTTTATTAAAACCATGAGACAAAAACCATTTGAACTACAAATGGTATTCCTTTTACAATATTTCCAATAGTTTGGCCCTCGAGGTTTTTATTTCTTATTAAATATTTATCAATTGATAAAAAAATATTGCATAGCCATCATTACGTCACTGCGGGGGTTCTTGCGGTACGGATGAAAATATTTGGCTGGTGCCCCCACACTTAATCTCCACCATCGATTTCCGGTCAACGCTTGATTGCTTGTTCAACTACGGGGGTACCCCTTCTGAATTTTTAAATATTGACACTACCCCCGTAATATTATTTTTAATTAAAAATTCAATGAACTTTTAAACCGGGCTTTATATAAAAATCCAATGCTTTTGAATAGTTTAATATTAATAAAACTTTGACCCCTGGCCCACATATGTGCCCCTCCGTACCAAACTAAAATTTGCACAGGTCCATTGCTCGATCACCGTTAGATCGCGAGCCTCCAAGATCGACGGATATCGCTTGGGCAACTTGCATGAGCAATAATGTGTGATGGTGTGTCGTACTGGTGTTATTCTTCACGCATCTTGATTAAACTCCAGGCAAGTCTGACACACGATCATCGTCCGATTATCTCCTTTCAGATCGACGGCGCAAAAGAAATTTCGCTGGCCGTCCTGGATCGATTGTTAACGTGCGATGGACGATCGTTATCGTGCGCTTAGCGGTTTTGCAGGGACGTGTGTCAACACCTGTATGGATTCGCTCCCCATCCAGGAAATACCGCGTATCGTCGAAAGGTGGTGCGAAAAAGACCACGGTTTTTCTCCACACCACCATCACTGTTCCTCTCGGTCACGGTTCCGTCTTAGCACATGGTTCTGTCAGACTTATTGTTTAAACGATTAAAACTCCGCTTCAGTGTTTTCTTTATATAATCGATTTATTCATACTCCAGGTTCTATTACACAGACAACGCTGAGACTCGTAGACCTTCCATACTTACACAGAGGCAGAGGCGTATAACTCCATTGTTGATCGTATTGGTTCCTCGAACAACTTACAGAACCAGAGCACCATTAATCCCTCCATTATGAAGATTCACTTTACTGTGCCGTGACCTTAGCAACCCGATATCATATACAATAGCATGAAACTAACCATAGATCATCACATAGGGTTGCAGGGAATTTTGTACGAGAATTGAACCAATCAATACACTAATTTCTTTGGTTATTTCCACCTTAACAGAGTATCACCGAAACTCAACCATACACAGATGTTCTTTCTCCTCCATCAGAATTATATTTAATATTTATACATGAATTAACGTTCGCAGAGGTTCTGATACCTGTTAATTCAAATCAACCCTGTTTTTAGACAATTCTCCTTCAATTCACTGCTTGTCACTGTAAATGCATTCTTCCTCTATTCTTTGCTGCTGATCCTACTGATTGTTGATCTCTGCAATTCTGTTGTTCTTTTTCATTGCCCATGCCTTTGCCAAGACCTTTTCCACATCCTTTGCCATCAATGACAATATTCCAACAAGTCTCAAACACTTTTTGGAACAAAGAATATCTTCAGAAGAGCAGAAAAAATGGGTCACAAAGATGTTGGGTTATGACTTTGAAATAATATAAAAAAAAGGGAAGCTAAATGTTGTTGTAGATGCACTCTCAAGAAAGAATGAAGAGGTGGAAGCATTGCTTTGTGCCATTTCTATTATCCAACCAAATTGGATAACCGAAGCAAGATATGAATGGAAGAAGGATGAAGAAGTGTGGACACTCATTCAAAATTTGCAACAAGATCCTAGTACATCTGATACATTTAGTTGGAAAAATGATTCCTTATGGTAAAAAGATCGCTTATATCTTTGTAAGAATTCCCAAATAAAACAAAAGATTCTTTTGGAATTGCACACTTCTCCTTTAGGAGGACACTCTGGATTTTTAAAAACTTACCACAGGGTGAAGAAAGAATTTTTTTAGGATGGCCTTAAATCTGATATTCAAAAGTTTGTGGAGGAATGTTTAGTTTGCCAGCAGAATAAAGTTGAGACAATTGAGACCCCAGGTCTTCTACAACCTTTATCCATTCCAAGCCAACGTTGGGAGGAGATTTCAATGGATTTTATCACAGGTTTACCTAAGTCCGAAGGAAAGAGTGTCATCATGGTGGTAGTTGATAGAGTTACCAAGTATGCACACTTTTGTGCATTATCTCATACATTTAAAGCAAGTACAATTGCTACTACATTTGTGGACACAATTCAAAAGCTACATGGAAACCCAAGGGTTATTGTGAGCGACAAAGATCCCATTTTTATTGGAAATTTTTGGATGGATTTTTTTTCTTGTTTGGGTACTCGATTAGCTCATAGCTCATCTTATCATCCTCAATCCGATGGTCAAACTGAGATAGTAAATAAATTTTTGGAAGGATATCTTTGTTATTTTGTATCTGATAAACAAACACAATGGGTCAAGTGGTTACCTCTAGCTAAATGGTGGTATAACACTTCCTTCTATACTGCAACAAAAATGACCCCATTTATGGCACTTTATGGATATCATCCACCATCCATCACATCATCTTTAAGAGAAAATTCGAAGGTTCAAGCAGTGGAAGATCCAATCGAGCATCAACAAGAAGTTCTCCAACTCTTAAAGGACAACCTAAATTTGGCACAAAATCGAATGAAACAATAGGTAGATCAACATCGCAGCGAGAGAAGTTTTGATGTAGGACACTGGGTATTTTTACGGCTACAACCATACAAACAAATGTCCCTCAAGAAAGCTAAGAAGGATAATAAATTATCGCCAAAGTACTATGGTCCTTACAAGGTGTTGCAAAAGATTGGTACTATGGCATACAAATTGAAGCTTCCTACTTCTTCACAAGTGCATCCAATTTTCCATGTTTCATGCTTAAAGAAGATTATAGGTGAAAATATTCCAGTTCAAACAATATTGCCAGAACTTGATGAGGAAGGAAAAATCATAGTGGAACCTGAAGCAGTCACAGAAACAAGAACTCGACAGCTACAGAATCGATCAATTTCAAAGTATCTCATCAAGTGGAAGAACTTACCCATTGAAGATTCTACATGGGAGGATAAGGATTTTATACAGAATCACCTAGAGCTACTCAAGCATTGAGGACAACACTTTTTTGAAGGAGAGGGGCATGTTAGGTCCCTATATTACTAGTATAGTCCCTTATTGTTGTTAGTGTAACCCCCTTATTGCTATTATTGTACCCTTGTAACCACCATATTGTTATTATTGTGCCCTTAAATTATTATTGTTAGGTCGGCTAGGATTACATTGTGGCCCCACTAGGATTACAATGTGGCCCCATGGACTCCTATATATAGAAAGGAGGTTTTGTAATTTGAATCATCAAAGAATTTTTCATTCTTGTAATGTATTGTAGGTGTCCTCCTTGAAGCAGCTTATTTCTAAGGCGTTGATATCTCTTTTCTTCTCTTTTTGGAGCTGGTTTCACAACATTAAATAAATAAAAAAATTACGGCCAAAAAACCACATTTTTCACTTTTCTCAGCGCTCCAGAGCTCTCAAGCACTGGTGAAATTTATCCTTGTCTGAGCCTCCCTGACATCGGTCCTCCCATTGCACCCATTGCATGCACTGCTGCTGTGCATTTCCCACCAATCTCCAGCTTGAATTTTTCAAAACGGTGGAAAATTTTTCTTTTGCAAATTCTACAGCCAATATTCTTGCTCGATGGCCAAATGTATAGGTATTTTTCCTGTTTTTCCATAATTAATCCTTTTAGTGGATTAGAATTTCAAATTAGCTTAAAATTGACCATTTAAAAGAAAAAAAACAATTTTTTTGTGTGGTGCACTCGAACCGTTTGGCTCGCACCGGTTCGCAGTGTTGCCTGTAAATTTACAGGTCGCACCGCAACTGGTGCGAATGGTATTCGCACCGGTTCCGAGGCGGTACCAAAGACGCACTGTGTTATTTTAAAATTAAAAAAAGGTGTGGTGCGGTTGGCTACCCGACCGCACCGTTGACCATGTGGAATAGCGGTAATGCAGTACGTTGACTTAAATATTAGCCCCTTGGTGGGTATTTTTGTCAGCGCACTGCATTCCACATTTCGACAGGGTCAACGGTGCGACCTGGTAAAATATTGCACCATTGACTATTTAATGATTTGAGGAGGTCAGTGCACTAACCAAACTATACGCCCCAGGGCATAGAGTTTAGTCAGCACACCGCACTCCCAACACCATCCATAGTCAACAGTGCACTGAAACTTTTCAGGTGCAGTGCGACCGGTGTGCTGAACATTTTCTGGTGCACCGCCGCTGGTGCGCAACAAAAAATGACGCAACAGTTCCAGTGCATTCTTGTTTTTTGTGGCGCACCGAGTTTTTTTTTTTCCTAAAAAAATTATATATGTATATTCCTAAATACATGTCTCATTTAATAAAAAAATTGTATTTAATATGTCAATCATTCAGAGATGTGAAAGGAGAGAAGAGGGGGAACAAAAACAACAACAGGCGGACCAATATAACATGGTTCACCTGTGAGGGGCACGATAGAGGGAGAGAGATGCATACCTTCGCCCTATTACAACAACTACCCAGGGGCTCCTAAGGCATGTAGGCCTCCTCAAGTTCTATGAGGAGGCTATTTCCCTAAAGGGTCATGGTGTGTTTTTGAGACATCTTAACTGCAGGTGGACTGCCCACCTACAGGCTTTCTGGGTTGGTACTAACCATTGGTACGCACCCACTGAGGAGGACATATATTTCATTACAAGGCTATCGAGGAGAGGGGTGGATTTTCCCTCGTTCCCAGAGGTTCCAGTTGCCTATGCAGTAGGGAGTCAGTTGGTGTACTCCCAGGGATACATTAGCACAGATATACTATCTCCTTCATATTTTCAGGTCTCTGGAGGTTAGTTACATATTGGTGCATTTGGTAGTAATGAGGTGAGGTGCCTCTCACTTCTAATTTCGACCATTTCACACAACACCAGTGACAGGCAATGTATTAGTTGCTTGCTTATATATTATGTTGATTCTTTAATACAAGAGCCATGACTTGTCAGGTGGTCTACCATTTTTTGTGGTAGTTATGTACAGCCTTAGATAGATGTCGTTCTCATGCATAAGGGAGGGTCAACTTCCATTTTGCTTCAGAGATTTTTTGTTTATTTTTTGAGAGGTTTCCAGATATGAGGCCTAATTTTGGTCGGTAGCCTCGTAGGTCGATGTTCGAGGCACGGATGCACATGTGCGGGTAGATGATGTCGAAGACGGGAGAGATTGTGTTTCTAGCAAGGATATTACATGATGCACTAGAGTTGCTAGCCATTGATGATGAAAATCCCTTCATTATGGTCCCCTATCCTTATGCTGGTTTGGATTAGTGAGGGTGTTCCAACATCCTTTTCACAGATTATGAGTCGCCGGATGATAAAGGTAATATTACTGTTTTATTTAAATTTATTCTAACATGTTCTTTAACTTGTTTTTATTAAATTGTGTAATGAAATTGTCTAATTATTGTTGTGTAATTTTATATATTTTGCAGACATTGGGTCTTTTGATGGCAACAACATTCCAGCACCACCACATGATCCAGGTGTGGATCCTGATGACGATTGGGGTATGCCAGATGCCAAGGATCATCAGGAGGCTGGTGCAGAGAGACTTGCTCCTGCTGGTGCGTTGGTACCACCTTTTTCTAGGCGCGGTAGGCTTGATATCAGATACAGGATGGAGTTGGGTGACTAACTCACTACATTGATTATTGAGGCGGGCATCATGCCCGCTATTATGAGAGACATACAGGCCGATGGTAGGCTGTTATATATGTGGAAAGGCATGTTGCGTGACATGTACAACTTGATGTGGCATGTTGTAGGAGCTACGACCTTAGTTACGTGACTGAGGAGGACCGTTTCACATTATAGGCATGGTCGAGATGGAGCATGTGATCGACAGTCCGCGAGCAGTGACGCATCATCTAATGATTTTTCACCTCGTGTCATGCCAGATGAGTAGCCTCCACTAGCATCGAGCAGCAGTCATCATGGAGAGCAGGCTGGACCATCCGCCACGTCTAGTCAGCGACCTGCAGCATCCAAGAATACTCATGATCATGAGCATGCTGGACTATTGACCATGTCAAGTCATCACGATGAGTAGCCGAAATTTGATCCAAATCAGCATGCATGTGATGATCAACATGTATCTAAGCTTGTCAAGGCCGCACCATTGACTGAGCAGGCCTCGACTAGTACTGCTATTGATGATGTACCACCAGCCGATCCATGACATTTTATATTATAGTTGTATATTTTGACATTATTCAGCTATATATATATATATATATATATATATGGTCCATGTATTTTATGTTCATGTTGCAGTTGTACTTAATTTACATGTTGGTGATCATCATGATGTGTATATTGTTAGGTCATGTTAGATATGTTAATTTAGTGTGCAACTTGCAGATAGATGTGTATGTGATAGCAGTTATTTCACATGGGATGTATATTTGATGTTTTTGTTGTGATGATGTTATACAATGCTACTTGTGTTTTGTTAGATGATCATGATCACGACAATTTTAGCGATTTTGAATGTGTTTTTTAGTCGAATATGATGTTTGTATGATGATTATCATTATCGTAATGTTTATTAATTAATTTAATATTAAATGACCATGATATTTATTAAATATTAAGTCGTGATTGTAATTGAAATTTTAATTTTAATTGTATGTAAAATTGTATTTGTATTTGTAATTGTAATTTTAACTGTAATTGTATATAAAATATTTGTAAAAGTTTAACTGTAATTGTAATATTTAATTTATTGTGAAATGATTGAAATTGTAATTTTAATTGTAATTGTATATATGAAAAATTGTAAAATTGTAATTCTAATTCTAATTGTATGCAAAATTCTAAAATTGTAATTGTATTTGTAATTGTAATTTTAATTGTAATTGTATGTAATAAATTTGTAAAATTTTAATTTTAATTGTAATATTTAATTTATTGTGAAATGATTGTAATTGTAATTTTAATTGTAATTGTATATATGTAAAATTGTAAAATTGTAATTCTAATTCTAATTGTATGTAAAATTCTAAAATTGTAATTGTAATGGTATATATGTAAATTTGGCAAGTGGAATTGTAATTGTAAATTTATGTAAATTCTAAAATTTTAATTTTAATTATGACTTACCTGACACCAATTATCAAAATATTTAAAATTTTAATTTTATTCTTTTGTGAAATGATTGTAGTTGTAAAATTTTAATTGTAATTGTAATAGTATGTAAAATTCTAAAATTGTAATTGTAATTGTAATTGTATGTGAAATTGTAAAATTCTAATTCTAATTCTAATTGTATGTAAAATATTTGTAAAATTTTAATTGTATTAATGTGAAATGATTTTATTGAAATTTTTAAATTTGTATATTTTGTAAAATTGTAAATAATTGTAAAATAATAAATTTAGAATAATATGAATTTTTGTAACATAATAAAGTTTAGAAAATAATGCAAATAAATTCATTTACTTTATAATTATCATTATTTTATTATGATCTTACATACCAGAAAAAAAAAGAGCTTTATACAGTACACCATTTTTATTGAGATCAACATAATTGCAAATTATCAACTGAAATATTGATTTTAACATTAATTCAAAATACATATTATAGTGTTTTGAAAAAAAGAGTCTTATAAGGTATAAGGTAATTAAGTCCTCTTCTTTATAAAGACCCATTGTAAGAAGTATAAATATTGATGAATGATCCAAGTCATATTCCACTTGGGGCCCCACCATTGTCTCTTTCAGTTTTTTTCACAACTTACTATTTTTAGCAGTTTTTGGGTCTTGAACTTTCGGAGCTATTTTGAAGCCCCAAACAAAGATAGTATGCCGAAGTTATGTCCCTGGGAAGTTGAAACGCCAATTTACCCAAATGGGGCCCATAGTTTTGGCGCTTCATCTCCTCGGGTTAGGTTTTTGGACGTTTAGAATTCTCCATTGTTTCTCCATAATAAATAGGCCCTCGAGCCCCATTGTAATACAGTTCAGAGGTCTGTAGTCGCCACATCTATTCTCAGAGATTCGCTACCAGCACCCTAGTTATTTTATTTCCATCATGTTTGTAAGCATATTTCTGTGATTTGATATTAATCAAATGAAGCCTTATTTCCGCTGTATTTCTATGTTTATGGTTATTTCTATATTCTATTGCATTCCTGCATAAATTCGGATCAGTGGTATCAGAGCGGTCTGCTTTTTCTTGATCCTTCTTTGCATGTCCCAAACAAGGTCGAGGTATAAGGAGTTAGGGCTCGATCTAGTGGTACCTTTGCAAGATCAGCCTCGTAAACCCCAACGAACGCCCATGGGGGACGAAAAGAAAGATGAGGGAGTAGGAGATCTTATCAAAACATTGCTCGAGGAGGCCCTCGAAAAACAAAGGAACACGATGATGGATAACTTTTCCCAGATCCTTCAACGACTGCCCACCGGCGGTGCATCTACATCCAATAGCCACTCTGGAGGCGCGACTCCCTTTAAGGTACAAGTAAACTTTGACATTCCCATATTTGAGGGTCAAATAGATGCAGATGCCATAGATAGATGGTTGAATCAATTAGAAGGATATTTCTCGGTTCATGATTTTTCCGACTGGGAGAATACTATTTTTGCACTCCTTAAAGCTACCCCCCATGTCAAGGACTGGTGGGAAACCTACTGTGAGAAAATGGACGAGACAGAACCCTCTCTGTTCTTAGATGTACCCACTTGGAATTCTTTTCGAGATGCCATCAAGGAACAATAATATCCCATGGGGAGCTATGAGGACAAGTACATACAATGGACCACGTTGTGGCAACAAAGGGATCAAGATGTGCATGAGCTAACGAATCTGTTCCATACCTTGCACACAAAGTTGGGTATCAAAGATTCAGAGAAACATTTGGTGCTAAAGTATCGTGGTTTTCTACACAGATACATTCAGAAGGAAATGGAGTTCCTCGACATCTCCTCACTTGGTACAGCATACCGATATGCTGCCAAGATTGAGCAGAAATTCAAACGGAAGAAGTGAGACTTTGGATCTGTGAATCAAAATCAAGGGAAAGGTGCCCCCAAACCGTAGAATAAAGGACAAATACAAGGCATGGCAGTCCAAGACAACCTGCCAAAGCCACAAGAAAATAACAACACCACGAAGCCAAAGAAGGACACGGGAAAGTGGTATGAGTTCCATAAGAGCTCCACTCACAGCACAAGTGAGTGTCGGGCCAAGCAGTCACTGGTGGCCGAGATGAGGGCTTCTGAATCAGATGCAAGCTCTGACTCTGAATCAGAACCTGACATGGTGAATGACAAAGGGAAGCAGATTATTGATGCAGAGCTCAACGCCACTGTTGCCACTACGAAGATCTAGAAGGAGGAACCAGAAGATCCAGAGGAGGCAAAGCGTCTCTTCCACTCCCAGATGTGGGTAAAGGGTTCCCCGCTATGGTTCATTTTCAACAATGGGAGCCAAAAAGACCTCATTTCAGCAGATGTCATGAAACGGTTGGGCTTGCTAACCACAGCGCACCCACAACCATACACCATCGGGTGGCTTCACCAAGGACGGGATCTCCGCGTGAGCCAGTAGTTCCGCCTTCCCTATAGCATCAAGCCCTTCATGGATGAGGTATTGTGTGACATTTCTCCTATTGATCTTTCTGATGTATTATTAGGCCAACCATACTTGTGGAAGTGACATGCTGTATATGAGTCCCAGCCTCACGTTGTTATTGTTACTTTGGGAAATAAATTGTACAGGATACCAGAGGTACCACCACCTCCCACTATCTCTTTGGTTACTGCAAAACAATGCAGTAAGCTTATTTCCCAAACCAGGAAATTTGATTTCTTGATGATCCACCCCCAGGGCAAGAAGAAGATTGTGGCCATGACCTCCAAAGATGGCTCCTCTGCACGACAACAATAAATGGAGAAGGTTGTGGAGGAGTATGGGGACATCTTCACCTCACCCACAGGGGTGCCTCTACACTGTCAGGTCAAGCACCCCATTGAACTGACCCCAGGTGCACCACTACCCAATGGACTGATCTATAGGTGCTCTATTCTGGAGAGGCAGATTCAGGAGCTGTTGTAGAAAGGTCACATCCAGCCAAGTTCATCGCCCTATGAGAGCCTGATATTGTTGGTATAGAAGAAGGATGGGACTTGGAGACTCTGTATTGATTTTCGGGCATTGAACAAGATCACTGTCGAGAATAGGTACCCAATCCCACGGATTGATGACCTTCTGAACCAACTAAAAGGGGAAAAATATTTCAGCAAGATCGACTTGAAGTCTGGATATAAATAGGTATCAATTGAACCCTCTGATGTGTGGAAGACTGCCTTCAAAGCCAAGGAGGGCCTTTTCAAATGGCTCGTCATGCCTTTCAGATTGACAAATTCTCCCGCAACCTTCATGAGGTTGATGGATGACATCTTGTGTCCATTCATGAACTCATTTCTAGTGGTATACTTGGATGGCATTCTTATCTTCAGCCAGACTTGGGAAGAGCACCTCCACCACATCCGAGAAGTCCTCCAAACACTATGGCAACACAAGTTGTGTGCCAATTTGGAAAAGTGCACTTTTGGCATGACCCAGGTTCAATATCTAGGATACATTATTGATGAAAGGGGGGTGCATGTGGATCCAGCCAAGATCCAAGTCATTCGGGATT
This sequence comes from Pinus albicaulis, assembly GCA_034641835.2. Taxonomy (NCBI): domain Eukaryota; kingdom Viridiplantae; phylum Streptophyta; class Pinopsida; order Pinales; family Pinaceae; genus Pinus; species Pinus albicaulis. The sequence goes on along the minus strand of CM076573.1, from coordinate 760,439,910 downwards.
GGCCAGCCCCAACCACCCTAACAGAGCTTCGCATCTTTCTGGATCTTGCTAATTTCTACCACAGGTTCGTGTTGGGATTCTCTCATATCACTTGACCCTTGAGTCAAGTCACCAAGGGAGGAGCGAAAGAAAAATTATATTGGTCGGAATCTCAACAGAAGGCATTCGTAGAATTGAAACATCGCCTCTGTTCTGTCCTAGTGCTCACATTACCAGACTTGCAACAACTATTTGAGATCAAGACAAATGCCTCTGACTATGCTATTGGGGCAGTTCTTACTCAATAGGGGCATCCAGTGGCATATCACAGTGAGACATTGTCCGACACAGTTCGAAAGTATCCCACTTATGACAAAGAAATGTATTCCATTGTGCAAGCTCGTCGACAATGGAAGAATTACATTTTGGGGAAGGAGACAATCATCCACACAGACCACCGACCCTTGCAGTTCATACAAACACAAGGGAAGTTGCAGAACGATCGCCATCAGAAGTGGTCCACGCATCTGCAACAATTTCATTTGAACATCAAGTACAAGAAGGGTAGCACCAATAATGTTGCAGATTGCCTCAGCTGACCACCGATCATGGCCATAACCACCGTTCTCAACTCTTGTCGGCATGAGACTTCTGATTGGCCGCTTCTCTACAAGAGCGATCCAGAATTCAACTACACATACAAGGCACTATTGGGGGGTATGAAAGTTCCAAATTTTCACCTCCAAGATGCACTATTATGTCACCTGGGACACCTTTGTGTTCCTTCAACTGAGCATGCCAAGATGATATGGGAAGCACACTACAGTCGAGTCGCTGGGAATTTTGGGGTCGAGAAAATAGTGGTAGTACTATAGAAGTATTTCTATTGGCCGAACCTTCGACAGGATGTCAGGAAATACATCAGATCTTGCACTACTTGCACCATTGCCAAACTAACCATCAAGAATCAAGGGCTCTATACTCCGCTACCTAGCCCTAGTCGACCTTGGGAATCCATCTCCATGGATTACATGTCAGGCCTTCCTTCTACTAAGCATGGAAATGATTGTGTTTTCATGGTCATCAACAGATTCTCAAAGATGGCCATTATGGCGACCTGCAAAAATAATATCACAGCAGAAGCCACTGCGAAACTCTTCTTTGAATGAGTGTGGGTGCACTTTGGGATCCCACAGTCTATCATATTAAATCGCGACAGTAGGTTCCTCAGCACATTTTGGTGCAACCTATGGTCAATGTTGGACACCAAGCTCACCAAGTCCACAACTTTCCATCCCCAAACTGATGGCCAGACAGAGGTCGTCAACAGGATGATTGTACACATTCTACGCATGTGCAATTCAAATCATCCACACACATGTGATGACATCCTTCCCTATGTACAACACAATTATAACCGGGTTCTCCACATCTCAACTGGACATAGCCCCTTTCAGGTGGGCTTGGGATTCCAGCCACTTTGTCGCATTGACGTAGCCATGCCATTTGCAGCTACTCAGGCTTATTTGACTCATGTCTAGTCTAAAGTTGACAAAGAAAATAACTTCATCGAGCACATTCAGCACATCCACCAATAGGTTCATGACATATTGGACAGGACAGAGCCAATGCTAAGTACAAGCAACGACATGATCAACACCTAGTGCCACACAAATTCCAGGTGGGAGAAAAAGTGTGGCTACATTTACAGAAGGAGTGCCTCACTGGACCCCACCATAAGATTCGCCCGCTCCGATATGGGCCATACACCATCACCAAGGCTGTAGGGAATAATGCCTTCGAGCTCAGTATTCCACCATTCCTTGGCCTGCACCCAGTATTCAATGTAGATCGCTTTCGTCCCTACTTCCCACCTCTATTGGACACCTCTGACATTGCATAAGAACTCACACCAAAAGAGTTAAACCCAGACTGCATGGAACATGCCACCATATATTGTATCATGGACATGCAAATCAAGAACACTCGTCGATAGAAGATCCAACTGTATTGGGTTGTCAAAGTTGGCCATCTCCAGCACCAAGGCAAGTGGTTCACCAGGGACCAAGTTCAACAGAAGTTTCCTCATCTCATGGAGGAACTCAATGCAATGGGGACCATTGCTTCCTAAGGGGGAGGAATGATCCAGGTGGATATTGGTGGCCACCCACCTATTCCACTTGGAGCCCCACCATTGTCTCTTTCAGTTTTTTTCACAACTTACTATTTTTATCATTTTTTCGAGTCCTGAACTTCCAAAGCCATTTTGAAGCCCCAAATGGAGATAGTATGCCGAAGTTACGCCCCTGGGAAGTTGAAACACCAATTTACCCAAACAGGGCCCATATTTTTTGTGCTTCATCTCCTAGGGTTAGGTTTTTGGACGTTTAGAATTCTCCATTGTTTCTCCATAATAAATAGGCCCTCAAGCCTCATTGTAATATAGTTTAGAGGTTTGTAGTCACCACATCTCTTCTCATAGATTCGCTACCAACACCCTAGCTATTTTATTTCCATCATTTTTGTAAGCACATTTATGTGATTTGATATTAATGAAATGAAGCCTTATTTCCGCTGTATTTCTATGTTTATGGTTATTTTTGTATTCTGTTGCATTCTTGCATAAATCCAGATCAATGAAATAAAACATGTACCATTTCACATGTACTAATTCCATTGAACATATTTTATAAGAATTCAAGTATATTACCATTGCATTGCCTCTTATGGATGCTAATTCCATGAACATATTTTAGAAGAATTTGAGTGTCAAAAATGCAATACACACAAAAAAAAACATTTTTGGACTATTTTGCAATTGATTAAAAGTTTTTTGAGATTTTTTGTGGGGTTTATGGGTTCATGGGACAGTAGACAGTATCGACCATGCCGTATTGGTATTTCATTTGTGTTTTTCCTAGCAACGATATGACCGAATCTTGTAGCTATGCATTTAACAAAGAACCCATATATTTTGAGAATATGATTGAAGACTATTGTCATATACTTGAGCACTATTCCATTTCTTCACCATATTAGCACAAAATATAAATAATAATTTCTTTCACCATAATAAGCACTCCATGATGTGTTTCAAGGCATTTTACGCAAATGATCGGTATTTCTATGGAGTTTTATCCATATTCTAGAATTTAATGAGGGTTGGAGGGAGCTTACAATTCTGTATCTGTTAGTAACTACACCCTTCGATAGAACCAAAGAAAATTCAGGCAGATTCCTTAGCGAAGTAGACTGGCCATAATCAATTCCTTCGAGACCTCAATAGAAGAAATAGATATGCATGTCAGAAATAGATATGGATGTCAAAGGCTCTTGTTGGCACATTTTCTTGTTGCAGATTGTGGAAAGGTTCAAGTTTCCTTTTCTAAAAGAAGAAGAGGTGTAGTTTTGAAAAGAAATGGCCCAAATATTTTCACAGCAAAATGTACATTTCCAACACAAGACTTTCCCAAACATTTGTAAAAAATGCCCATGTCTTAGCATAGCACAAGTTCACATGCCACAATTGCCCACTTGGGCCCTGTAGTATTACACCTTCACATGCCCCACATTGCATTCTCTCCACATAATCAGTGGGGACCTCCTGCAATAAACAAAATGCATTTGAAGAATAATTATTTCCATCAAGAATTTATCCAATTCGAATTCTCAATTCTAATTCTAATTCTCAAGAATAAACAAAATTCTAATTCTAATTGCATATTTCCATCAATAATAAACAAAATTCTAATTCTCAAATTCTATGGTTGGAGTTCACTAAGTTTTGGTGTACACACCTAAAAGTAATTTTGGTTCCTTAATCACAAATCGGTGCTACTGTACATATAACTCCACCGGTGCGTTTTAGCTACCGTGCACCGGTGTAGTGTTACAATGGATGCATTGGTGTGGTGCTATTAAGTGACGCACCGGTGATGAATAACCATAAATAAAAAAACACAACTCTATTTTATCTAAGTGAATAAAAAGCAGTAAATTGAAAAAGGGGTGGCAAAATATTTTTGAAAATCTAATTTCATAAAAAAGTTCTTTAAATACTAAAAACTTTTCATTATTTCACTATTTTTGCAAAAAAAATCAGCCAGAGATTTGCAGGAGACATACCTGGAGCAAGAGAGCACGAGAGCACTCTAGAGAAACGAAATACGTTCGAACAGAAGTATTTAGAAAATCAAAATTCCAAACCTTTGGTGATTCAAACCCTATAGCATAGAATTTCAAATGATCTCGTGATTAAATTTGGTTATTTTTTTGACTTTTTCTGTAGTTTTTTTACGAAGTAAGAAAAAAAATTCAATTTGTTTTTCATTTTAAGAAATAAAACAAAAAATAATCCATTTTTACCCTAAACCCTTCATTCTTTTTGTTTCTGCCCTTTCTTCTCCCTGTTTCTGTGATTTCAGAATTAGGGCTTTTCATTTTAGATTGACATCCAACCCACGGGGAACTTGCATAGTCAGATCCTAATCCATGTCGGCCATTGCATGAATTTTTGAAAAAAAGAATTTTTTCTTTTATTAGTGCACCTTGTGTAACTTAGGCACGCCGCAAAAGTACTGTGTAGTAAAAAAAAAAAAAAAAAAAAAAAATTAATCAGTGCGCCATATGTAAAATAGGGCACTGGTGCGCTATTTCATTATGGTACACTGCGAGCGTGTTGTTTCCCAAAAATTTGTTTTATTGTGTTAATTGGTGCACCAAGTAACATATAACGTACCGCACCAGGTCTCCTGGTTGACAGAGATCATTGTATGGTGGTCCCTTGTTTGCACGGGTCTTTTATGCTACAAAAACTAACACTGGACTATTTTTATTATTTTCAGTGTTAATTGGTGCAGTGGTTAACATGTAACGCACCGATGATCCTTCTTGACATAGAGCACCATATGGTCTATTATAATGTTTGTGCAGTGAGTTTATAAGATCCCCACGCACCAACGTCGGTGCGTACACCATGAATGGCACACCGGTTTCTTGAGATTTTCTTTTTACTTGAAAAAGTTGACAATTTATTTATAAATAAATTAATGAATGATATGGTACAAGTTTCAGATTGATAAAGAAATGACTGACAAGATATCAAGTAACAAAAATACTGATAACACATCAAGAAAAGAAAAAAAGGCAAGTTCTTTGTAAATACTTTACAAAAAATATTATTTTTGAGCTATATGTAAGTTTAGCTAATATGTATTGTTACTATGTATCATGCAGAGCCACAAAATGATGAAGCTCGATAATATTATTTCTGATCTAGGACTATAAGAGCATAAAAGCTTGATGGAAAAATTGCAAAAGGATGAATCACGTGAATGAAAAAATACTATTGATCCAATATGAGTTTGTTTTTTTATTTTTCATTAATAAAATACTTAAAATTATTAGATAACATGTGTCAAACAATTTATTAATTCACATTTGTTTACTGTTCTATAGGGACCAACAACTTAGAAAATGAATGTTGTTCTAAGAAAAGAAAAAAAATAGAACATGCAAATGAAAATAAATTGGTCCTCAGCTCATCTGGAGTGGTGCTCGAGGTTAACGAAAGGGGGAAAAACTTTTACAAAAGTTTGAGGGATCTAGTGGAACGAATGTATAGACGTTCTTTCCAGTTACAATACAAAAATTAATCCAATGATTCCAGGAACCAAATTTTATCTAAACTACAGGAGGAGTTTCCAGATAATTGGTCAATGAGACATATCAAACTTTTAATAGCACAAACGTACAACAAAAAAAAAGAAAGAATGAAAAAGTAATATTCCTTTAAATGTTTGTCTAGAATTATTTATAAATATCACTTTTTTTTATTTTTACTTTTGATATATGAATATAAAAATTAAATAGTTTATTGTAATGTTACATTTTCAGGAAGATTATGAAAATCTCAAAATATGAACGAGCTGATATCATAAATATGCCAGTGGGAATGTCAAAAAAGGTGTACAAGGAGATGGTCAAATAAATGGATAAAATTGCATCGCGGGAGGAGCCATCTCAACAACAACGTGCTTCAAATGTAATATGAAATCATTGAGTTTTTCGATCATTAGGTACAAAAAATAAAAAATTTAGCATTAAATATTAATTTTCAATTATTTTCTTGCATAAAAGAAAATAAAATGGAACCCATTTAGCACATAAAACAGGACAACAAGGAAGAAAATGGTTGATATCTAAGTTTGTGAGTAATTGTTACGTCCTTATAAAAACCTAACTAGATTTCATTTTTGTATTTTTTAAGTTGTTTTACAAAAATCATCATTGAATGTATTCAAAGAGGTGCTAACATACAAAGAAGAACCATCAGATGAATTGATTGAAATTAGGTTAAATATGGGTTGTGAGTATACGTTGGCATATTAAAAATTAATTGTGGAATTTGTAAGCATCTATCAATCTTGTCTTACTTAGCTCTATCTATGATTAATAGAACAAAAAAATCTTTTATATTAAATATATGATTTGTTATGGGGTATAAAACTTTCATGAAACAAAGTATGGAACTGCACCAACAGATGAAATCTTGAAAGATGGCATGGTACATGGTTTTGAAAGAATGTGTATATTTTATGAGTCAATTGTTGCTATGGTACGCCATTTATTTTCAATTTACATTGATGTATATTATTTAATATTGCAATTTTCATTATTCTCACTAATGTATATACACTCATTACTATTTATTTGTATGTTTGTAGATGGAAGGTGAAGAAGATGAAACAATCAACATTGTGAACAAAACATTCCTGAAAATAACCCAAGTCATGGAAGTAGCTCTAGTAGTGATACCAGTTGAAGCGAAGAATAATGATCACTATGTTTGGATATCAAAGCAAGGCATTGTATTTTTTGAAATATTTGTCTGTGAAATCAGACATTTTGTTTAATGTAATGGACATAGTGTCCCAATTGAAAGACAAATGGATACCAATAACTATGTCATTTTGTATGACAAAGATTGTTTTATTCACACACACACACACACACACGTACACACACACACACACACACACACACACACACATATATATATATATAATAAAATATGTTTTAATTTATTCTATTGCGTTCTCCATTGTCGTTGTGAAATGTAACACCACTGATTAAATTTATGGATGATTAAATATTATAATGAAGAGATGTGAAATTTGATGATATGATATAACAAATTAATCCAAAAATCGCATTCAAATGCACTAACAAAAATTTAATTCATATGAATACTGTTATAAGATATATACGTGTCGAATTTTGATGAATAATGAATTTTAAAAAATCATAATAATTGCACTATCACAATTCGATGTTTCTAAAAAATACAAAATGAACACCGGTGCGTGTCAGTTATTGTACACTGGTGCATTTGTAAGCTTTAGCACACCGGTGCGTTTCTATGACCTATGGGCACTACACAAATACCAAAACAAATTAAAAATTTCAGTGCGTTTGTGCGATACTGTGCACCAGTGCATTTATGTGCGACTACGCACCAGTGCATTTGAGTGACCTATGGGCACTGCAAAAACACCAATACCAATTATAAATCTCGGTATGTTTGTTTGATGTGGCACACCGGTGCGTTTGTATAAGTCTATGTACCGGTGCGTTGAGACAAACTTTAGTTGCTGCACAAATTCCAAGACCAATTAGAGCAGCCCCGTGCATTGTATCACCAACACTGCGACTAGTGCGGTTTTTTACCTTGACGACCTGGTGCATGCACCTTCAACTACCCGGCGGCCACATTATCGATGAAACACACCGGTGCATTGAAACCTTAGAAGCGCACCGATTAAAAAAACATCCGTAATAACCTCCAGCCGCCTAGTTTTTTTAGTTGTGTTGAATTTCCGTTAAAAGCTCTGCCAAACCTCTGTAACCATAAATGGATGTTGTAGAAAATGTTTTTTTGACAATTTTGGCCAATTTTATAACACTAAAAACCTCCTTTATAACCTCCGCCATAGGGTCTTTTCCTTGTAGTGAGCCCTCAATTAAACTACATAGATCCATCGTGCTATGGAGCTTGATGGAGACACATAGCTTGATAGAGCTATAATATGTACATATGCCATTAAATTTTTCTTCAACTTAATGGTAGTATTTTATGGGCTCATGGAATTGAGAAGCCAATAGTATTGCATATGTGGTTTGCATTTTTGTATTATACTTAGTATATTTTTTATTATTTCGTTACATATATGTATGTATGTATTTTTAGAATTTGTTATTGTTATTAATTTTATACATTTTATAGTGTTGATAATACATTTTTATCTTATTTATTGTATAATATATATTACTATATATTATATATAGCAAGAGAGTGGATTTGAGAGAGTAGGTAGGAAGAGAGAGAGGGAATGAGAGGGATGGAAAAAGAGAGTGAGGAAGAGGGTGTGATGGGGAGGGAGGATTTGAGGGAAGGAGTGTGATGGAAAGAGACAGGGGTGGATGGAGAGAGAAATGGGGAAGGGAGATTGACAGAGAGATGGAGACAATGTGAGGAAAATAAAATGGGAATGGGTGGAGAGAGAAAGGGAAGGGGATGAGTAGGAGAAGATAGACATGTGTAGAGATATATAGTGAGAGAGAGAGAGAGAGCGAGGGTTGGGAAGAAAAAGGATATCTCCAAAAAGAATATACCTAAATACCAATTTTAAGGTCATGACCAAGCCAAATACGAAATCGTTGCATGATATACCCTTGTTTGTGGGACAAGGGACCTTGAAATTTGGTCATATTTTGGAAATTCAATCTAAATTACAAAAATACATACCAAAATTTAATCATATACATTATTATTATCAAATTTTAAGGTCATGACCAATTCAAACACCAAATTGGTGCATGAGATGCCCTTGTTTTTGGGACAGGAGACCCAGTTCACCACAACAATTTGACTACTAGACTACTAACTACTACCTCACTTTTTGAACCTGTGACCTCTTAAGAGGGAAACACATGCCTTTAACCATTAGGCCCACTCAGGTTGTATCATAAATATATAATTTTGGTCATATTTTGAAAACCCAATGCATAATAAATATATTTGTTGATTTATGAAATATATTTTAATTAACTTATGTAAATTTATTAAATTTAAATTTGAATTTTATGAAAAAAACATTGAAGATAAGTTATATGGAGACATAAACCTTTGTAATTCTACCCATATTCTTTCATTCAATATATATATATATATATATATATATATATATATGCTAAATTAAAAATATTAAAGAAAATAAAATACGAAAAACATTCACTTTTAAATTAATTAAAATATTATTTATATTAAAATCTATAATAAACACATGTTTATTTAAAAATATGATTATTTTAATTAATAAAAAATATTTTAAAAAATTGATTATTTTAATTATTATAAAAATATAGTAAGTAAATATGCATTAATTTTTAAAAAATATAAATGTAAATTTAATGGATTTTCTTTTTTTCCTAGTTTATTATATAGGATAGTGTAAACTTGCAAATAGAAGAAAGTGCAATTTAATCCACTTCATGTCATTCTGTAAAATTAATATACAACAATCATTAAATTTATTCTCAAAATTATTTTAATGTATAAGGAAAAAAATATAATAGCTAATAAATACATAATTACTTATTTTATGAATAAGCAAATTGACATAGATATTGTTTAAATTATTGTCATTTCAAATTAAAATAAAGGTGAATCTATGAGGTGGGTTACTCTTTTTTGGAAGAACTTGTGTTCCAAAGGTTGAAAATGTAGCTTTGTGAGGGTATTTTTTAAGCCCTCCATCACGCTTTTAAAAGGCCCATCTAGGGCTAAATAAAACCCTCAATTAAACTACATAGCTCCATAGCTACATAGCTCCATCATGCTATGGAGCTTGATGGAGACACATAGCTTGATAGAGCTATAATATGTACATATGCCATTAAAATTTCCTTCAACTTAATTATACTATTTTATGGGCTCATGGCATTGAGAATCCAAGAGTATTGCACATGGTATAGTATGGTTTGCATTTGTGTATTATACTTACTATATTTTTTATTATTTCATTACATATATGTATGTATGTGTTTTTAGAATTTGTTATTGTTATACATTTTATAGTGTTGATAATACATTTGTATCATATTTATTGTATAATATATATTACTATATATTATATATAGCAAGAGAGTGATTTTGAGAGAGAAATTGGGAGGAGAGAGACAGATAGGTAGGAAGAGAGAGAGAGGGAGTGAGAGGGATGGAAAAAGAGAGTGAGGGAGCGGGTGTGATAGGGAGGGAGGAATGGAGGGAGGAGTGTGATGGAAATAGATAGGGATGGATGGAGAGAGAAAGGGGGGAAGGGAGAGTGATAGAGATATGGAGACAGTGTGAGGAAAATAAAAGGAGAATGGGTGGAGAGAGAGAGAGGGTAGGGGATGGGTACGAGAAGCTAGACATGTGTAGAGAGAGAGAGAGAGAGAGAGAGAGAGAGAGAGAGAGATTTGGGAAGATAAAAGGATGTCTAAAAGAAAGCGGACGATGAGGGAATGCAAGGCATCTGGTGCATGGTTCAAAAAAGGTGATAGGGGACGAAGGGAAATCAATAAAGTAGACAAGAATAAAATTGCTTAAGTAACCAATGAGAGTCCAAGTGCATGGAGGGTAAGGACAGTAGCAAGAGGGGATGAAAGAGGATGAGACAGAGCCTGAGCTAATAGCCAAGGAAGAGAAACATACTTAAGAAATCTTGATTCGTACATACATGTTTAAATGAACCTTAAGGTGGTGGCATGCATAGGTAGTGGCTATGGAAGGATGCATCAAATCCTAGACACATTGAATTCATGTCATAGCATTCTCATCAGGGTATTTTCTTATACAAATTTATATTAAATAATGTTAATAATCTTGATTTCTAATGTAATCTTTCTGCAAACATGAAAATATAAAGTAAGCCAACAATCATGTAGTAATGTTACTTCCCTCCAAAATAACTGAGTTTGGTAGGCCAACACGAGACACAATCCTAATATTATGACTCTCCTTATTTCTAAAAACCAATGGATTGGTTCATTGGAGGTTGAGTGCCAAAATTTTCATTCTTTAGTTATCTCTCGGCATGTAGAATCATTCTCCTTTGCCTTTGACAAGATCTATCAAAGTTCCATTCTATCATTTCCGCGAAAAAAATAAAACAAATAACGTCCCAACACTTTCTTCTATAAAATGTGCACATTCTGTTTTGAAAAAGGAATATAGTTTTTCATGCAAATTGGAATGGTGAAAAGAAAGTACATTTTATATTATTTTGTTTTACTTTTTTAGTATAGAAATTAATGGTGTGTTTTTTTTTTTTAATTTGTTAATATATTTTTTGAGTTTTTTTCATTATTTAAAATGTATTTTTAAATGTATACATAGATTTCTTATCTTAAAATTTTTCTAATTAAATATAAAGTATATAATTCAAATAAATCTCTATAAAATTTTAAATAAAATTAATCTAAAAATATATAAAAAAAACTAAAATATTTCATAGTTAAATTAAATTTTAAGTTTCATTATATTTGTGTGGTCTATCTCTTTCTTCATCGTTATATATTATTATACCAAATTGTATTAAAAAATTATTTAATAATTTTGATTTTTAATATTAAATTCTATTAAAAATATTCAAATATAAAATTAATGAGCTAATGTGCATAATTTTTTCCATTATATATTTTTATATAAATTTATATTAATAATTTTATTATTTAAAAAAGTAAAATTAACTAATAAATGTTTAATTGATTCTATTATATATTCTTATATTAAAAAAATTTGTAAGTTATCTCTGTATTGAGATATCTACTATTTGCATCATATATGCCAGAATTAATGTCTTTGGCTTGCGACCTTTTAAATTCTAAACCAAAAACAGTAAATTATAGAGCTAAAAACTAACAAAATTAACTTTAATGGATTGTCCAAGACTAGGAAATGCCAAAAAAAATTACTACCCCACCATGGGGAAATTGATAACAAGAAAAAAAATAGGTAACCTTTGGGGATTGCATAGCTCGGGGAAACAAGATAATAAAGAAACATATACTTAAAGGGAAATCATATCAATATTCCCATGGGAAAGCTAGAAGAGCAAGAAATGAACTGAAAATATAGGGAACCTCAACAACATGATGACAATGAAGTATCGAGGTTGATGGGTTATTCTAAATCCTTGCATGGAGGAGGAATTAGAGAGCTTGTAAACATAACCATTTGGAGCCTGGATAACCATCCTTCCAGGTCAAGAATATGATCTTTGAGTTCATTGAGCATGTGCATCATAGTGACCTAACACTATCTCCTATCAACCAATTTTTTTCCTTGCAACAAATTTAGATGCAAGTACAAGTCAATCATATGAAGATAGTGATTTTGGCAAACCTATGAATACATGTATTTGGAACCCAATATGAAATGTAAACCATGATGTTTGAATCCAAAGTGACCTTGTTTTCATGATGAATTTGTTCCTCCATGAGATGTATTTCCTCCTTAATGTCCAAAGGCATGTTATAATGGAAGCTACAAGCTAAAGACTCTACTTGTAAGTATGCTTGAGATCTCCATAAAGTGCCACAACTGACACTTCCACATCGAAAACAAGCTCGTTGATGATTCATTGTTTCCAAAGGAAACAAGAAATCATAAGGACTATGATAGATATGGGAGGGGAGCTGCATAAGACAACCATCAAAGAGAGTGCCCATGATAACGTACTAAAAATGGAACACTGATCACATGCTCAAGATTAGACCTTCTCATTTGAAAAAGACGACAGGGGAGGGAGGGAAATCGGTACAGTAGATGAGAAGAAACTTTCCTAATTAACCAGATGAGAGTCCAGGTGCATGGAGGGAAAGGGCAATAGCAGGAGGAGATGGAAGAGGATGAGGTAAAGCTCGAGCCAATAGCCAACAAAGATAAGCATACTAAAGCAATCTTGATTTGTACATAATGTTTAAATTAACCTTAAGGTGTTTCCATGCATAGGGAGTGGCTATTGAGGATGCATCAAATCCTAGACACATTGAATTCATGTCATAACAATCTCATCAGGGTATATTCTTATAACAATTTAGATTAAACAATAATGTTAATAATTATGACTGCTAAAATAATTTTTCTACAAACATGAAAATATAAATTAGGCCAACAATCATGTAGTAATTTTACTGCCCTCCAAAATCATTGAGTTTGGTAGGCCAACACCAGACACAATCCTAATTATTATAACTCTCCTTATTTCTAAAAACCAATGGATTGGTTCATTAAAGGTTGAATGCCAAAATTTTCATTCTTTGATTCTCTCTCAGCATATGGAATCATTCTCATTTTCCTTTTATAACCACAAAACCAAGAAGTTTCTTCTGATAAATTTAATAAAAGATGAAATAGTTCATCAAAATCACAACCTTATGGAAATTAAAGTTCCAAACTCCCTCATTCAAGTGAGGGGTAGAAAGAACGAGGTAATTCCCTTTTCTCATTGAGCTTGAATGCTCTTTCTAATTGTTGTATTTTGTTTCAATATGTTAAATCAGTCATAGAAATATATGAAACTCATATTTAGAATAGTTGTTACTAATCATTATTAGATTTCAAAAAACTGTAGTTTTGAAGCAACCTCTATTGGATATAAATTTATGTTTCAATTATATATATAATATTGTTTTATAATACATATTTATCAACCATATAATTTTCAATAGTTCAAATTCTTATTTTTGATATAAAAATAAATTTAGCCCTTGATACAATGCCATGAAAATGAAGTATTATATACCAAAACATTATGGATCCCTATCTTGTGTCTCTTATTAACAATTTTAAACTAGAAACTACCCCTGAAGGTGCAAAGGTACACCGAAGGAATAACAAATTTGGAACTCGATTATTTTGGAAAAATAAATCACTAAACATTAGAAAACCCTTATTGCTAATAAAGTAAATATCATATAAATATTGATCCTTGTGGAAGGTTAGCAACTCTTTCCCTAGACCGCACAATGAGTTTGGCCACTCTAATCTTGCTTTCCCAATTTATGTCAAAAATATTTTCCCACCCTATATCATTCCAACATCCATTCACCAATTTCCTATCATTCCAAATACCATTGATATGTCTTCCAGTCATTGTAGTTTTGGTTTCATTTTAAAATGAAGATGTTTGACATCTTTGCAAGTTTCAAATCTAGTAATAAATTTGTTAGCAAGACATTTGGTGTTAGATGGAAATATTCTGCAAATTAGTTTTTTTTAGTTTAATGAAAATAGGGAAATAGTCTACAAATTTGTTGTTGTTTTTATTATTATTAATTTTTTTTTGAAACTATTAAAAGGGAAACTTCCAATCTTATGGAACTTTAAGAAAATTAATATACGTTTTTCAAAGCTAAACGACAGGTTAATTGAAGTTCAATATAATATTCCTTTATGAATAGGAAATAAATAATTTGACAGTCAGCCCATATTTGAGGCCCAGATCTATAAGAATAGATACAACTACTCCATATTCATTACCAAGCTAACACATGCATATTGTTATAGGTCAATTTGGGCACCATTTCCAATGACATGGTTAACTGGACATCATCTCCAGGACCAATGAATAGGATCTATCATCTCCTATCATTTCAGTTGTTATATGCCCTAAGATAAAGAGCAAGACAAATCATCCATGAATTTCATCTGCAAAGGTTTCCAAGATTTGAAGTTTATATTATATCATATGAGAGCTCACCAACGCTGCCTCTAAAGGGACAAAGTGTGTTGCATATGCAAGTAACCTCACTCAAGGGTGCTCTGCAAAGCACTTCCTGACATCTAAGAGTGTGTTGGTCACATTGGGAGCGAAATTCTCATTGTTCCAGAATCTCCACTTGGCCAGTGCCTTCTAGAAGAGTTCACATGTGTCAAAATTCGAATCCATGTTTCCATTTGATACCTCTAAGACTAGGAACATATCTTTCCTATTATTAGAAAGTCATTGATTGTAAAAATACCTTCAGATCCTCTATAAATTGAGCCTAGATATTAGTGTTTGAGAAGGAAGAATTTGAGTAGACAAATGCTGGTGGAATTTCAATTGAGGAATTGATTTGAATGACATGCTGCTAGAGAGATGTGCATTGTGATGAGGCTGGGATGTTGTTGGAGATGGTGACATTAAATAAATCACTGGGTTGTAACCTCCCCTTCTATCCATTAATAAATATTGTTACTTACTTTCCCACATATGTATTTGTGTAAGCTTTATTATGAATTCTTATTTGATGCATATGGTTCATGTTTTATTGATTTAACTGAATAACTTGAATAGACATCTGTATTATTGCTATCTTTTGTTGTTTAGTGCTCATATTTGTAGAGAATATTTTGGCCACTATGCTCAGATTTGAAGCTACAACAAGAGTGACAGAAGGAGAATAGGAAGCACTTGGACTCCAAGTAAGTTCTTTGATCTGTTCTATGTGTTTATTTATAGTTAGGAAAAGTAGTTGCAAAGTATTTAACCTGTTGTTCTAGATGAGCACTACATTTAGGGGAGAATGTTTTATCCATAATCCATAATTACAAATAACAAATTGGAGACTCCACTGGGGAGTTTACTGTTCATCCTTAGTGTATTTGCCTCTAATTTTCTCCGTTTATTCACCCAGTAGAATTTACTCAGAAAGATTAGGATTTTTTAAATCTAAATTTGCATTAGAAGTGTGTTAAACAGTTGTATTTTTTCTTATACACTACGCCCAACGCACTGTTGGACAGGACACAGTGATTTGCATAGCACTGTCTCCCTTTCAGACCTGCGTTGCAACGCACTTTCTCTCTTTAGAGATTGTGTTGCCTCTTGAAACCATCCAAATTCCATTGAATTTGTCATTGCAATTTGTTTTCAGTTTTTTGTTTGTTGTGTTTTAAAGAGCCCGATACCTCAGATTGACCAGTGACCTTATGCACCTCTTCCTCCTTTGAAATAAAAGTTTGTTCAATGTTTATTTAAAGCGTTTTTCTTTATCATTGATGAATTAATTTCAAAGTATTTTCATTGCTGCATTAGATCCATTTGCTTTTGAAAAGGAAATTTTCGTAAATTCTTCATTTCCTGATAGGAGAAATTGTTGTTTAATTCCTCATTTTTCCTTCAAAAGAGAAATTTTTGTTTAAATTCTTCATTTCTCAAAAGTAAAATGCATTTGTTTTTATTGATTTGGTGCACTTAGTTTCTTTTTTGCATTCATAACATTAAAGGAATTGAAAATAAAAACCTGCATTTGCATGTAGTGGATTGTGTGTTTTACAAAAGGAAGAATTAGGAAAGCTGCATTTAGTTTGTGCTTTTTGATTTGTTTTGTCTCAAATTGATTGCTCTTTCCCTCTAGTAGCTAGGATTTTCATTGAAAAAACTAAAAGTGAAAGATTGCTTATCATTTCAGTTTGCATTTTAGGAATTTCCAATACATCATCATGGTGAACCTTGAAAGGAAAATTGATAAACAAGATCAACTTAAATTTATCTCAATTTAACTAACAAAGCATTGTAGCCATAACGATAACATTTAGAAGGTCTAGGCTAGAGACGTGTTCCGGCGTCGTAAAACATAGCAACTATCATTAACTTGTCTGCGATACATTTCGAGTGTGATACCTCACTCCAGGTACGTAAGTATATAGTAGCTCTTCCATGTACTTTCGAGTATATTGGATGGTGTTACAGTACAAAAAGTATAAATGGGTGCTCTCACTGTGCGGTTTCGCATCAGACAATGCTAATACGGACTTGGGCCTCCACGTACCTTTGGGTATATTTGGGAGGACAATTTTAGGTTTCTATCCATCCTTAGTGAACCAAGTCGACAGCCTTGTAAATTGTGATACACTGAACACAACATTCAGGGAGATTTCCTGCCCGTACTTCTTGGTTTGCCAAGTGGTATTCTTCAGTTCACAGTTTCTTGGTAAACCCTTTTTCCTAGTAATACCCTTTTATTTTTTTTATTTCTTTTTGGTTAAAATAAATCAGTAATGGTGGAAGAAAAAAATCCTTTTCTCCGTCGTTCGTATAGATTAGCATTAAAATGACCTTTACCACCAGAAGCTACTCCTGGTCGGTGAATGTGACAACACTCTACCGAATCAAGTACTATTTGTACCTATGGTGAAACATCATCTTTCCATATACCAGAGTTAGCTCAAGTTGTTTCTACAGATCCCGGTTCGTCTACTATTGTCGAAACAGAGTCCTCACAGCTACCCGTGGTCACAATCCATCCAATCAGTGAGACCATACCTCCTGGACCTAACGTTGTTCAACTAGAAGTTGATCCAAATCCTGTTTCCTATTTGCAAAAACATCTAAATCCCAAAGTCGAACAACTGGAAGTTATTCCTACCTTGGTCATCCCACAATTTTCTCTAGCCATTGAGTCTCCCATATCACATAGTCAAACACCTTAATTATACTTTGGGCCTGACGATGAAATACTTCCACCTGGTTTAATTGTGATGGAAGAAATCCCACAAGATTAGACACCTTTAACTCCAACCCATTTTGGGGAGGACCTTTACTTGTATGAGTCTTTTCCTCAGTCATCACTATCTTCTTTTTTTGATCATGTTCCTATTCAAACTCCTGTCTATCCGAAAGGGTATAAATTTGGTCAAGTAACCATGCCTAAACCAAAATCTTCGGTTGGGCCATCTGTTCCAATTACGTTAGCACCTACCCTCGCTACCCGTCAATGTTTATAACTTCACCAGAGTCATATTTTCATGGTGGCCCTATGGTCCCATTAGGTTATAAATATTTATCTGGAATTTTCTCTTGTGCATCTTCAAATCCATGGACTTTACCAATGTCATCATCTGGTATTATAACTGGTAAACCTATAATGAGTATTGAATGACTTGATTCTTTATACACATCATCAGGGAAATATCAAGTAGATCCTACTGGGTCTATTCCTTCAATTACCCTATCAACTGGACTCCCAACATTTGGAGAGCAATATTTTCCATCTTATTATCCTCCTCATGCTGGGGGGGCAACCTTTGGTCACCCACTATGATAGTACTCCATCACTTTTTGGTAAACCTAATGTCGAAATTAATGTTTTTCAATGGCAACCCACTCTGCCTATCCAACCACAAACGGTTTTACACTCGTATCAACCAGTTCAACCTGTTACACCCACATAATTTCCACTTTTTACTACATCATTACCCTTATTACAAAATCAAAATGTTGCACAACAACCTTATCAAGCGAGTCCTTCAACTCAATACCCTCAAATATTGGGTCCACAAACTCCCAATCCTTTGGTTAATTTACAACAACCTGTATCTGGAATCATTTATTCACAAGCTGGTTTACCATTTTATGGGATGTCACAGCCATAACCTAGTTATACCTATCAATCGAATCTAAATTATTCTAATTTGGGTTATAAAATTGGTGGACAGACCCCTTGGAAGCCTCAGGCACAAATACCTCGGACTTCATTTCAACAAGTATCATATCCAGGTTTTGGACAGTAGAATCGTCAAGCATTTTATTTTCAAAACATCTCCTATCTAGGATACCAGCAGTAGATTCCTTATGTTGGTGCTCAAAGGCCTATTTCTCAAGCAATTCCATCTTACCTTGGCTATGCTCAACCTAACCTTAATAGATAGTTGCCTTTTGTTGCAACTTTAGAGTTACCAAATTTAAATCGGCTAACTAATGATCTAATCAAATATGCTCCTTGGTGGCTGGTGATACCTCACAAATTAACCTCGAATATTCCTAAGTTCAATGGAAACCCTGGGGAAGACCCGTCGACTCATGTCATGACTTATCATTTATGGTGTTCATCAAATTCCCTAAATGGTGATTTTTTTTTACTACGTCTTTTCTAGCGTACGCTCACAGGTCCAGTTGAAAAATGGTATATTGAGTTACCTATAGCTTATTTTGATAATTTCACTACCCTAGCTACTGTATTTTTGACTCACTTCCAGTTACCCATACGATATGGAACTGGAATGGAACTTTTGACCAATTTCAAACAAACTAATGCTACTCACATCTCCAATCATATTCATGAGTGGCATCGTCATTATAGAATGGTTAAGAAATTTGTTCCTGATCAGCTCCTTGCTGAGTGGTTCATTAAGTCCCTGTTACCATCTCTAACTGAGGATGTGGCTAATGGTGGCATCATCACAGAAGAGAAATTTATTGCTCATGCCCCATATTTATACTTGATTTATACTTAGTCTAGCATGCTCTATGAAAAATTTCCTAACGTGCCGAGATATAATTTTACTGTTCCTCCTCAATTAAAGGACTCTCATGCTGGAGACAGCTTGATTGGCACTACAATCACACATCATACTACTGCAGCTGATCTTGCACCTTCTTCCGAAATTAATGCTGTGTCGTTTGACAAGGTCAAAAGTGACAAGCAACCTGGAAGTAAGAAAAAGGGGAAATCTAAGAAAAAGCAAACTTCTAACCCGCAGGAAAGATCATCTGATCAATCATATAGACCTAGGAAACCTAGTTATCCATGCATAATCTGTAATGAGGAACAATTTTTTCGGGATTGTCCTCACCGCGCTGAAGTCTCAAAGATCATTAAAACTTCCAATGCGTCAATTGTGTTGACAGATCCATTTCAGAATCCGGACACAAATTTGGTTGCTACGGATCCAGCTTATAGTTCCCAAGTACTTATGTTATCTGTCACAAAACCTTCAACAGATATTTTGGTATCCATGCGTAATAAAGATTATGGTAGTCAAGCAACTGATCAACCTACTACCTCGACTACGAATCCATCTACGAAATTAGTACCGCCTACTGTTATTCCTGAATTGACAATCAAGCCACCAAAGGGTGTAATTCACAAATTGACATATCATCCTCAAGAAAGAGCTGCTCAAAATTGTAATATAGTTGAAGATTTGGATCAATCCCCTTCAACTATGTCTGCTCTTGAAGTATTACAAAATTATCCCTCCCAAAAATAGGCTTTATTGTCGACTATTGGTGGAATTGATTCGACTGTTTCTAATCTTGTCGTCTTTAATCATACATCCTATGTGCCGCAACTACCAGAAGAATTGGCATTCTCCATACAAGTAAATGTTCTCAATCACCTTGTTCATCGTACTATTATTTATGAGGGAGCATCTACATGTATTATGTCTCTAAATTGTTGGAAGTCACTTGGCTCATCATGCTTATCAAAATCATCAATGACGTTGAAGGCTTTTGATGGACATAGATATAAGCCTTGTGGTATTATTAATAACCTGCATGTTGAACTAGGGGGGAAAATAGTGAATGTTGATGTCGAGGTTGTTGACGGACCCCTTGACTATAATATTAGACTTGGAAGACCATGGGTATATGCAATGACTACAATTGTTTCTACATATTTTAGAATGATTTCCTTTCCATATAAAGGTACTATCACAGTCATTAATCTGCTATCCTTCTTTGCCTCCACTTCGCAGGTAACTGACAATGTTTCGTTCGTTCACGCACCCCAACTAGCACTTCAGAACATTGGTGTAGGAATTTTAAAGGATTCCACTCTCATGGGAACTTTTGAATTTCCGCCACTCATGATGTCGGTAGAAATTGCAAGTATAGAGACCTGCTACATGATATATTCCACTGCATATGGCTTAAGGAAGAGTACAGATGATTCTAAAATTGTTACTTTGGATGAGTTTCTGCGACCCAGCTCTATTAAGCTGGCATAACAATCAATCTATCTGGCTTGGGCAGTGAATCCGAAATCAACGTCGCCGATTTTTTGGGTTGATCATTCGTTAGAATTTGGTACTCCATCTGATCCATTTTCCTTAATTTTCTTGACATATGAGAATATTTTGGAAGCCATGATGTCAGAAGGAGAACCATGGGAAGATTATCATAATCGTTCCCATCTTCCTAATTATGAAGAAAATAATATTAGTGAACTATATCACCCATCAATCAAAAATTTATTTTTGAATTATTTACCTATTTATGCAATCGATTCCGAGCGAAATCTGTCAAATATTGAAGAAAAAAGTTCTATCGATATTTCTACCAAACCTGGTGCTGTAGAAAATATTCATGTCAGTGTATCTTGTTCTCCATCAGAACTCAAAACATATCACTCTCTATTTCGTGAATTTCGTGATGTATTTGCTTGGTCTTATGAGGAAATGCCAGGCATAGATACTAGTATTGTTGAACACACTATTAATATGTATCCTGATTTCAAACCAGTGTGTCAACGACTTCATCCTGTTCATCCAAAGAAATCCACTGCCATTAAAGCAGAAGTTGAAAAACTTTTTCGTGCTGGTTTCATTTACCATATTCTGCTAACTGAGTGGGTTTCCAATATCATTCTTGTCATGAAAAAACAAGGAACAATTACAGTGTGCGTCGATTATCAGGACGTCAACATTGCTTGTCCAAAAGACAACTATCCTACTCCCTTTATCGACCAAATTATTGATGATTGTGTTGGATGTGAAATATTTTCGTTCATGGATGGATTTTCCAACTACAATCAAATCAATATCTGCCTAGAAGATCAAAATAAGACAACATTCATCTGTCCCTGGTGAACATTCGCTTATTGAAAACTGCCATTTAGTTTAAAGAACGTCGGGGAAACTTTTCAGAGAGCAATGGACTATGATTTCAATGACATCAAGCACATTGTTCAACCTTATCTAGATGATTTACCAGTGCATTCACAAAATCAGACTGATCACCCGATGCATTTGAGAGCCATCTTCTTATGCTGTCGACACTACAAAATACGCCTCAATCCACATAAATGTGTGTTTTGTGTTGGTTTTGGTTGTTTGCTTGGATTCGTAGTCTCAAAACAAGTAATTTGAATCGACCCATTGAAGGTTCAGGCCATTCTTGATTTTCCTGCACCATAAAATTTACTTCAGATACAGAAACTTCAAGGAAATGCTAACTTCCTAAGAAGGTTCATTCCAAAATACGCCGAAATGGCTAAAGGATTTAATCGACTCTTGAAAAAGGGGTTTCCCTTCCATTGGAACCAAGTTGCGCAAGCTTCTTTTTATGTTGTCAAGGATACTCTTGTCCGAGCATCATTAATGTATCCCCCTAATTATCAAAATGATTATTTCCTATATATCGCCGCGACTGAAACGACCATTGCTATGGTTTTGGTCCAAGTAGAAGATGGAATTGAACATTCGATCTATTATTTGAGTCGTAATCTCAATGATACAAAAGCTATGTATTCATACATATAAAATCTTGGCTTGGCATCTATTCAAGCTGTCCAAATATTTCTCCACTATATCCTGCTCCGAAAGACCACTGTCATTTCGAATTGCAATGCCATGACTTATATCTTATCACGTCAATTTTTGGGTGGAAAATATTCAAAATGGATTGTCCTTTTGGAGGAATTTGATTTGGAACTCATCAAATCCAAGTCAAAGAAGTATTTAGTTTTGGTTGAGCATCTCTGTGACCTTCCCTTTGATAGTAATGCAAATATGTCAAAACCATCAATTCATGACGAGTCTCTGTTTCTGATCGGATCATCTGATCCTTGGTATGGATATTTCATCATTTATCTCCAAACTCAAAATTTTTGGCTTGATACCTCTCTCTCTGAACAACGATGTATTCGATACCAAGGAAAATATTATCTGATCGTCAGTGATACACTTTATCATCGTGGTGTCGATACCATTTTAAGGAGGTGCCTCACTCATGAGGAGGCTGAAAAGGTTTTAAATGATTGTTATGTTGGGGCTTATGGTGGACATTTATCTAGATACACTACCACCTAGAAGATACTCCGTGTCAGTTAATTTTTCCCTACAATATTTCACGACTGCATCCTCACGGTCAGACGTTTTCATGCGTGCTAGATTTTTTATCGTAAAATCCACAAACCACAAGCACCAATGCATCATGTTGTCTCTGTGGGAACATTTTCAAAAGGAGGTATTGACTTCATAACCTGTAACCCTCGTTCGTCTGGAGGGCATGGGTATATTATTGTCATAGTCGACTACTTTACCAAATGGGCCGAAGCGATGCTTACATTCAACAACACAGGATAGACAACTGCATTGTTTTTCTTTAATCATGTTATTTCATGGTTTGGGGTCCTGCAGGCTATAGTTACAGATCATGGGAAAAAATTTTGCAACCACATGATGACTGAATTAAATTCCAAGTTAGGATTGTCACATAATAATTCTACTCCTTATTATCCACAATCAAATGGAAAAGTTGAGGCTATCAACAAGATTCTTAAACGTATGCTTCAACGAATTATAGGATTTCGTAAAAGAAACTGGCATTTTATCCTGTACTTGGCCTTGTGGGCGTACCAAACTTCAGTTAGAAATGCAACCGGATTTACTCCCTTTCAATTGGTGTATGGTCTGGAAGCTATCCTACCAATCCAATGTGAAATACCATCGTTAAAATTCACAATCGACTTGTTACCTGACACCTCAGAAGAAGAAGCGCATCTTTTTAACCTCATCCATCTTTATGAAATGCGTTGTGAAGCCCAATTGGCCAACGAAGCACATAAGAGACGTATAAAGGTGCAATACGACAAAAATGTCCAGCCTCGCATTTTCTCAGAGGGCGACTTGGTCCTACTTTATGATCAAGAATATAATGTTATAGGTACACGAAAATTTGAGCCATTATGGCATGGCCCCTATATTTTCAAAAGCTTTCTTGCTAAAGGTGCCTATGAGTTAGTTGATTACGATAGAATTTCATTGGCGCAACCCAGAAATGGGTTGTATCGGAAACGTTACTATGCTTAAACATGAGCATAGTAATTTTTTGTATTATATTGTATATATATGCTGTTGATTTGCATTCACTATCTTAGTTTGTTTTTATAATTTTCTTGACATTAGTAATCCACTTTACATTTCATCGTAGATGTCTGAATATTCAGAACCATTTGTTGGTGTCAAACCAGGAGGTAACTCCTCAAAATCAGAATGTGTATTAGCTGAAGAATGTACATGCTTTTATAGATGGGAGGTGAGGCTATTGGGATTCATCTCCCAATGACTCTTGGCCTTCCTTATTTCCTAATATTAAATAATATACAAAAATACATATGCACATCCATCCATAGGATTAGATGTCAACATTCCCCCCTTTAATCCGAAGGGATGTTGGTGAGTCCAAGCATCGATCTGAACTTTTCAAACTTTTCTCTTCCAAGTGCTTTGGTGAAGATGTCAGCAGTTTGCTCATTTGTGGAACAATGATGTAGATGGATGGTTTTGGCATGAACATGATGTCGAATGAGATGGTACTTTGTATTGATGTGCTTGGTTCGATCATGGAACTTTGGGTTCTTGGCCAACTTTATTGCAGAAGTGTTGTCGATCATGAGTGGAGTGGAATACATTTGTTTCATCTGCAAATCTTCCAGGATTTTCCAGAGCCACACAATTTCCTTTGTTGCTTCAGCTGCTGCCACATATTCTGCCTCGGTCGTGGAATCTGCTGGAACTGACTGTTTGTGTGATCTCCATGAGACAGCTCCTGATCCAAGACTCATGGTGTAACCTGTAGTAGACACCCTTGTTTCTTTGTCACCATCAAAGTCTGAATCAGAGTATCCGATCAAGCTGAAGTCGCCTACCTGTGTATATTTGAGTCCAAAGTCTTGAGTCCCCTTCAAGTACCTTAACACTCTTTTTGCAGCAGACCAATGTCCTTCACAAGGTTTTTGCAAGAACCTTGAGAGGATTCCAACAGCAAATGAAATGTCAGGTCTGGTGGTGGTCAGGTAGATAAGACTTCCTACAAGCTGTCTATACTTAGTTGCATCCTCAAATTCCTTCCCTTCAATAGATGTGAGCTTCAAGTTTTGTTCCATTGGAGTGGTTAAGGGATTACAGTTATCCATGCCAAATTTGTTCAAGAGATCTCCAATGTACTTTTTTTGAGAAATAAATATGAATTTAGGATGTTGAATTACTTCAATACCCAAATAGTAATGAACATGACCCAAATCAGTCATTTCAAAACCTTTCTTCAACTCTTTCTTCATGGATGCAATATAGCTCTCATTGTTTCCTGTTATCAAAAGATCATCTACATATACCACAAGATATACAACTGTTTTTTCAACTTTCTTAACAAACAAAGTTGCATCATCAAGATCAAAATGTTTGAAGTCAAGTTTCAGAAGATGCTCGGTTAATTTCTCATACCAGGCTCGTGGTGCTTGCTTGAGGCCATACAAGGATTTTACAAGTTTGCAAACTTTGTGTTCTTGACCCTTTTCAACAAATCCTTCTGGCCGGGACATATAAACTTTCTCCTTTAGATCTCCATTCAAGAAGGTTGTTTTTACATCCATCTGATGGACTTTCCATCCATTCTGAGCTGCTAAGGCAAAGAGAGTCCGAATGGTGGTCCATTTTGCTGTGGGAGCAAAAGTTTCTTCATAATCGACTCCTTCTTTCTGTGCGAATCCTTTTGCCACAAGCCTGGCCTTGTGCTTGTCAAGTGAGCCGTCTACTTTGTACTTGTTCTTGTAGACCCACTTACAGCCAATTGGTTTCGTTCCCAAAGGCGGATCAACCAGCTTCCAAGTGCCATTCTTTATCAAGGAATCATACTCCTTTTGCATCGCTTCTTTCCATTCATCATGAGAAGCGGCTTCTTTGAAGGAAGTTGGTTCATGATCTGTAGACAAACTCAATTCACAGTTATAAGCAATATCCATATCAACAGGGGAATCATAATTATCTACATCACCTTCGATTTGTTGAGTGGAACTTCTTGTTCCTGTTTTTCCAACCTCATCAGGATGAACATTCTCCAGTGTCTTTGTCAGCCATTTGGGAGGACCTTTCTGAGATGGCCCAGGCTGGTCATTTGACCGAGTTGGGATTGATTCAAGATTCAATCTCCCAATTCTGTCAATCACATCATCCAATGTGTCATCCGTGGTTGTTTCTTCATGTGGGGGAGAGTGTGGTTCAGGAAATGATTCCACAGTTTGATTCAATATCGGAATCCCCCCTTCAAGGTGTGGAATCACATTATCAAATTCTTTGAAAGACTTTGTATGTGTGAATCTATCCAGGCGATCAAGTTGCCGCTCAACAACCTTGTCACTCTTGGATGATTCAAGAAATATGACATCTCTTGCTATCACAAACTTCTTATTTTCTTCATCATAGAGACGATATCCTTTGGAGGTATTGGAGTACCCCAAGAAGATACATTTTCTACTTCTAGCACCAAGTTTGTTCCTTTGACCCTTGGGTATCAAGGCATAACAGGTGGACCCAAAGACCCTGAAATGCTTACCGAAGGAATGTGGCCATGACACATTTCAAAAGGAGTTTTACTTCTAATTGAACTTGAAGGACACCTATTCTTTATGTAAATAGCACATAGAACTGCATCAGCCCAAAACATCAATTTTACATTCTTGAAAAATAACATGGAGCGGACCATATTTAAAATGGTTCTGTTCATTCTTTCAGCTACACCGTTCTGTTGTGGATTATATGGCACAGTTGTTTGATGTTTGATTCCATGTTGATGAAGATAATTTTCAAATTCATTTGAAGTGTATTCTTTTCCATTATCAGTACATAGAGAGCCAATATGTGTTTGTGCATCATTTTCAATCCATGCATGAAAATTCTTGAAAGTTTGAAAAGCATCAGACTTATTCTTCAGTAAGTAAATCCAACACATTCTAGTGTAGTCATCAATAAATGTCATCATGTATTTGTTTCCATTTGCAGAAGAAATAGGCATAGGGCCACATAAATCTGAATGAACAAGTTCAAGTTTCCTATGTGCTCTTGAGTGTGAATCATGAAATGGCTGTTTGCTATGCTTTCCTAGAATACAAGCATTACATTCCTTAGGTTTTCTAGGAATTGTAGGCAGTCCATCAAGACCATTTTTCTTCAACAAACGAAGGCTGTCATAGTTTAAGTGTCCAAATCTAGCATGCCATAAAGGACTTGATGGAAATGTACCTTCATCATGATGTGAACTTAATGCAAAGTTTTGAGCTTGAGTAGATGAACCTTTCAGCTTCAAGAGTCTCCCTTCTTCTATTCCCTCCATGACAAGTGAGCGATCTGATGCTTTTTTGACCTCTGGCTTGCCATCAAACAAGTGAACTGAGTGTCCTTGCTGCCGAATTTCGACCAGGGATAGCAAGTTTCTCTTCAACTCCGGGAGGTATAGAACCTCATGTAGGATATGATCAGGAAGACCAGGTAGTTTAAGCCTGACTGTGCTAAGCCCTGATGGCTTGAGTTTGGATTTATCTGCGAAATATACTGCTCCATCAACTTTGTCAGTGAATTCTTCAAAAAAATCTTTTCTAAATATCATGTGACATGTTGCTCCTGAATCTAGCAACCAATCATCTCTCCATGAAGTAAATGAAACATCAAATAGGTTTTCAGTTACTCCATTGTTACAATGTGCTAGAACAGAATGAGCTGATTCAGCTAGTTTACCTTTGTCTTTGTCATCAATTTTACCTCTATCTTGATTTGTTTGCTGCTGAGCTTTAGATTGTCTGCCCCCCTTTTCTCTGAAGTTTCTTCTTCGTCTTCTGCCTTCTCTTCCTCTGGATGGACCTGAAGTGTGTCTCTTTTCTCTCTGTGCCAAGTAGGTAGCCTCTTTAGAAGATGAAGGGACTGTCATCTTCTTTTGAAGGAGGAGAGAAAAAAAAAAAAACTCTGCTGGAAAATTTCTCTCGAAGGAGAGAAAACAAAAAAAATCTTTGCTGGAAAATGTACTGAGTTTAAAAGGACAGAAACTCTTTGCTGCAAATATGAAGACTGAATTTAAAAAAACACGAACTCTTTTCTAAGAGACTAAATTCTGCAAAAAAAATATATATGTATATTTTTTTTATTTTTTTTTTGGATAAAAAATTTATATGATTGGGGAGGGGGCGATATGATATGAAGTAGATGGAGTGATGTGGTGGGGGCGTATAATACAAAGTGAATGGAAAGCAGGGAGGGAGTGGTAATGGGAGGGAGTGTGGTATTAAAGGGCGGAAATTGTATATGAATGAGAGAAGTGGGATTTAAAAAGAGTGGAATGGCAGTATGAAGTGGCGGTATTATGAAAAGAAATTGTAATATGGACAGCGCATTAACAGCATTCCACCAAAGCAGTAATGTGTATTGACAGCGTATTGAACAATGGTATTGACAGCGTATTGAACAATGGTATTGGTGGTATTATAAATGACAGGAGGGCGTGTTAAATGCAGGAGGGGTGGTATCGTGGTATGATAAATGACACGAGGGCATATTAAACGTAGGAGGGGCGATGTAAATGTAAACAATATAACAAAGTAGTGAACCAGCGTTCATTTAAAACTAGCGTTTCATTTATAAATGATGACTATCAGACGTATTACAACCTGCAAGTATGAATGGACAACGTTTCATATGACTGGCAGACGTATTACAAACGTAGGTATTGAGGGGTGGTTTATGACAGGCGCGGTATTATATGCAAAGGGCGGTATTAATCAATACAACGCATACCATGAATATACCAATGCCACTGTAATGGGAGGGCCGACGGGCCAGGGGTTGTATGTCAATAAACCAGCGTATACAACTTTTAATAAACCAGCGTATTCAATAAAACTTGCGTAGCTGTTACCATGTCAAACCAATGCGTGGTATTCAGTGGACTGTATCGATCTTAATATGCAGTGGACTGACAGAGCGGTATTGTGAAATGGTTATGGTGTAGTGTTCGATGGAGGAGAAACACAGCGTATGGATACAGTGGTCTATTATATAGAGAACGCATTGAACGTAGGTGGAGGCGTATTACATTTGAACGCTGTTAAGGAGCTATGATAAACTAGGAAGGCAGCGTGATGTATGCTTATTGGAATGGAGGGCGTTATGAAATATGACAGCGCTGGGAGAGTGGAGCATTTGGAAGATATGAAGTGTGCGTAGGTATGAATGGAGAGGAGCGCTGGTTGATGGAGAATGGAGGAGGCCCAAAAGGCGTTACAATTTTTTTTTTTGAAATGGAATCTTGCAGAATGACAGAGCCTACAATTTGCAGAATGACAGAGGAGCCTGCAGTCTTCAGGAGCTGCAAGAGCTGGAGCTGAAAATGTCAGGGTTATATAGGGAAAAAAAATGCAGAATAACAGTCTAGCAATTAATGAGCAGCAAAAACTATTAATAAAATTGACTGAGCAAAGGAGAGGGAGTTACACCACAAGGCAGAAATTCCAATAGTGGAGCTAGCTTTGATACCATGTCAAACCAGGAGGTAACTCCTCAAAATCAGAATGTGTATTAGCTGAAGAATGTACATGCTTTTATAGATGGGAGGTGAGGCTATTGGCATTCATCTCCCAATGACTCTTGGCCTTCCTTATTTCCTAATATTAAATAATATACAAAAATACATATGCACACCCATCCATAGGATTAGGTGTCAACAGTTGGATATACTAATGGTGCTAGTCGTAGTATGCAGAATCTATCCTCTGCAGCATGAGCCATTTTCGCTCCGAACAGAGAGTTAGTGAGTTTTCAAGGGATTTGTATCAGTAGATCAACGAATAATATCGTTGAGTATAGTGTGTTGATCGAACTTCTCTCTGATGCCATTTCATTTGGTATTAACCGCATAATCATAAGGTTAGACTCACAACTTGTGGTATTACAACTTACTAGTGTTTATACTATTATAAATCCAACACTTCATAGATTGTTCCTAAGAGTTCGACATTTGGAAAGACACTTTGATTTTATTCAATATCAACACATTTCCATAAATTTGAACACATTGAATGATTCTTTAGCTAATCAACTTTTAGATAGACATTTGCAACACATGTAAAGAAAACACTCACATCATTGAATAGAATTGCACAATAAACATAAGAAAAACACTGAAACCAAATAGATAGATAATTATAGTTTTTTACAAAAAATTGTGCCCAAGACACATTTTTCATCTGACCCCAAAATGTATGAAAAAATGTCAAAAGTAAACTAGTGGTTCCTGTGGTAACATGCTATAGATATAGCTATCCTACGTAGTAATTGCATCCAATGGTTAGGAACACCTATAGTGTGACGCTGCAGTTGCATGGGTAACTCTTCTATCCAGAAATCTAGAATCCTGAAGGTCAACCCCTCTATGTGCTACCGAAGCTCAGCCAGAGTCTCAGCCATATCAAGATCCTGAATGACTGCTCTCCCGACAGCCCTTTCTGCTGGCTCATCTGCTACACACTCCGGTTCCTCCACCGATTGAACTCGACCAACATATTCATTACATCAAACATTTAGTTTAGTCTTGGGAAAACATCAAAACATTGTATAAACCTTGTGAAAATAAAAACATGGTCAAAACATTCTTACCCATTGCACCCCACTAAGCATCTTCTAGTAAAGCTAAATCTGGATCTCCTTGGAAATCAACACCTGTGTATGCATACTCATCGATGGCGACAATTTGTAGCCGGAACCAGGTGAAGAACACAGTCGATAACACAATGGTTGATTGGCCTACATGCATATCCATTAGCATTACCCATCTCTGCATCCGTGGATCTCTAGGATTAAACACATCCAGTGTCACATGCTGTGGCTGCATCAGTGGAATCCGTTCTAAGGCGAATGATATGAGGATCAAACCATAACTGAAGTTCTTCGTCCTTCCTCCCTTTGCTTTGTTTAGTTTTTCTTTTATCTGAGAAAGTACAACATCAAACCCGTTGAATACTATTGGCTCCATGCACTCTACGTGTACTGCATATATGATCTATTCACTACATGTAGTGTAACGGTGCCAACAAGTTTTGTGATCGTGAAAAGGATAGTTCTCAAAGGTAAATCTCTAACATCCTGGATGTTTATCTTTCCATATTTGCTTGGCTCTTCCCTTGGATAACAATGTTTCAAAACATAATCTCTCACAGTCTCTCCTCCAAAAGTAGTACTTGAGAGTGAAATAGGCAAGCCTCTCCTCGACAAACTTGTAAGAAAGTATACATCCTCAACTGTTATAAGAACCACTTGGTTCTTAATATGAAATGACTCGATAGCTGGATCCCATGCTCGAAATAAGAACTCCAAGAGTTCTATTTGTTTCCTCATCCCTGACAACTGGAAATACTTTAACATTCCACAATATCTTAGGGCTCTTACTATGCCCAGATCGTTTAGGCCAATCATATCCTATTCTTCATGCTCTCTTTCCCTCCATGTAATCATCATTGTCATCCGATGAAAACCCTAAAAAATTGCAACAAATGGAAATGAAATGATTACTGAATGAAAGAGAGGGTTCATGTCACTAACCTATATCAAACGACAATGAAATCCATCCATAGAAACGATTGCAAACAATAGCTGAAGTTCGGGGGAAAAATTAGGTTCAGAGCTCCAAAATGAAAATGGTAACTATGGAATGGTAAAAATGAATAGTAAAACACATTTTAATAGTAATTTAATTGTTTTCAAATTATATTTATTGCTATGAATATGGTTTTATTATGTTTTTTTATCATGAAACGAGTATTTTTAATCCATTTGATGTTGTTCTGAACATGTCTTACAACTGATGAACAGATTAGTCATGCAGATTTATTTCAAGAATGATTTGACCACAAAGCATACTTTTTCCTCATTTTTCGAGCTTTGTTAAAAATGAAAAAGGATTTGAAGTGCACTTTTATCTCTTTTTCAAGCTATGATAATAGCGAAAAAGGAACCCCTGGAGTCTTCTTTCAGCTCTTTTCAGACTCCGATAATGTGAAAATATTGTCGAGCACTTGTCTTTTCGAGCTCGTAAAAGCAAATGAATTGATATCTACTCAGTATAAGTTTAACCCTTTTCCAGACTGAGATAGATTATTTAATAAAAAGGAATACCTTCGTCAAACATGACTAAAGAGGTTCTCTCAGATATTATTTTACACTTTTTCGAATCTAAACGAAAACTTTACGAAAAAGTACTTTTGGAGTTTTCTTTCGTCCTCTTTTTCAAACTCTCTAAATATGAAAAAGGACCGGGATATCACTGTCGTTAAGCTCGTTAAAACATAAAATAGCAACAAGCTTGTCGATCATGGCAAGAATCATGTTTCATTCATCGCTAGACTCATTAAATTATTAAATAGCAATACATTATTCTCCCAAAGGGTTGAATTATACATCAAGAAAATGTTATCCTCCTCAAGATTGTTAAAAAATAAAGAGGTACTAGTCGACAAATGACTGGGGAAAATTTGGGAAAGTGAACAAAAATTTTTATGGTAGTAGATCGCTCTTGAACATGACACTTCACTCCATCATCGTGACTGTTTGGGTTGGGTAATCTTCTTGATGGTTCATTCATACCTATGGCTCATCATACCTTCACTTCAATTTTTGGTCAATTCTTCCAACTCATCTCAGTGTCGTTGATATGTTCAAGAGAAGTCATCAAGTGAATACTCATCCTTCTGCAATACTCATAAAGCTTCATTCTCATGGCAGTCATCCCTGAACATTTCTATGTCAAGTCATAACTTTGTCTCTGAAATAAGTAACTCCCATTTCACAATAAGATGGATTCTTATCGACGACAAATCATTATCCAGGAAGTTCACTTAGAAATATTATATTCCAGTACCATGAGGCTTGTTATAGCATCGAGAAGATCCTCACTTCCAAATTTTTGACCGAAATTTTTTGTTTGTCGTTCAACATCAAATCATCTATTCATACCTTACGAAATGTACTGCAGTACCTTGAAGGCCATCGACATCAATGGTGGTTCTCTCACATTTGTTAACAACTCACATTATTGGCTAGTAATCAAACGATGTCTTTCTATGTTAGACTACAAATCATATATTCACATGTCTAGACTTGTACCCGAATGATTGAGTGAATGAGATAAGAAGACCCCAGATCTAGTTTCAGCTATCCAGGTTGTGATTTCAGGATTGTTGTACACATCATCTATGCGGTGACCTTACATATAGACTGTCATTCGAACATGGGCCTATATCTATAGGCATGTCTGTGTTGGGCAACATTCCAATGTAGATGACTTTCTGAATTATGTACATGTTATTAGATTGTTTATGTGATGAACATGGGAATGCGTACCCTCATAAATTATGATCAAGAGGATATATCATGATGTAATGTATTGTAAGATTGATGCAGGTAGCCACTCTGCTTCATCTCTAGCCCATCACAGTGTAAAGCATCTCAATCAAAATATTGTTATTATTATTCTGACTTCATGCTTTAGGGGGAAATTGTTATAGGTCAATTTGGGAACCATTCCCAATGACATGGTTAACTGGACATCATCTCCAGGACCAATTAATAGGGTCTATCATCCTCTATCATTTTAGTTGTTATATACCCTAAGACAAGGAACAAGATAAATCATCCATGACTTTCATCTGCAAAGGTTTCCAAGATTTGAATTTTATAATATATCGAATGAGAGCTCACCAATGCTGCCTATAAAGGGACTAAATGCATTTCTTATGAAAGTAACCCCACTCAAGAGTGCTCTACAAAGCACTTCCCGACATCCAAGGGTTCGTTGCTCATATTGGGAGTGAGATTCTCATTGTTCCGGAATATCTACTTGGCCAATGCATTCTAGAAGAGTTCACAGGTGTCAAAATTCAAATCCATGTGTCCATTTGATACCTTTGAGACTAGGAACATGTCTTGCCTATTATTAGAAAGTGATTGATTATAAAACTACCTTCAACTCCTCTATAAATTGAGCACAAATATTAATGTTTCAGAAGGAATAATTTGAGTAGAGAAATGCTGGTGGAATTTCAATTGAGGAATTGATTTGAGTAACATGCTTCTGGAGAGATTTCCATTGTGATGAGGCTGGGATGCTACTGGAGATGGTGACACTAAATCAATCACTGGGTTGTAACCTCCCCTTCTATCCATTAATAAATATTGTTGCCTACTTTCCCACATATGTATATGTATAATATTATGTCTTTCATATTATGAATTCTTATTTGATGCATATGGTTCATGTTTTATTGATTTAACTGAATAACTTGAATAGAAATCTATATTATTGCTATCTTTTGTTTTTTAGGGTTCATCTTTGTAGAGAATATTTTGGCGACTTAGCTCAGATTTGAAGCTACAACAAGAGCGACAAAAGGAGAATAGGAAGCGCCTAGACTCCAAGTAAGTTTTTTGATATGTTATGTGTGTTTATTTATAGTTCGGAAAAGTAGTTGCAAATTCTTTAACCTATTTTTTTAGATGAGCACTACATCTAGGGAAGAATGTTTTATCCGTAATCCATAATTCTGCATAACACATATGAATTGAATTATAATGAGATGCACAATACCATTCATGTGCATTTGACATCAACAGAATATTCCTAATGGTTTAAGAGCATGAAATTTGTTGTTACATTTGTAATATCTAATCCACCAAGGATGATATTTGTTTGCACCAAGTAATTCTGTGAAAATTAAACAGGAAATGATAATTTTGAGTCATTACTAACCTTGGATTTATTATTCTATTAATCGGATCTGCTAATTCAAACATAAATTCAATCGATGGGATTAGAAGTTTTATGTAGTGGTAAAAATCCTTCAATATATTATGTGGGATTATAGGCTCAAAGTCTGAAACTTCCTGGGAGTTGAGAGAAATAAAAAAATTGGATCAAATTTTTTATGGGTGTACTTGTTTCTTAGTAAAAAAATTGTTGTGTCAAAGAGGAGAAATTTCCCCTCTGTATTCTTGGAGACATGGAACTGTGACAAAAGAAGGATTAACTACACCAATTACTGGTGAATAATGGGTAACTGTACCCTGATCGACAAAGCGTTTAAATGTTCTGCCTTCGTAGACTCTCACCATACTGGGAACCTCAGCAACTACAGTAGATAAGGAGGATGAAAACTCCATAGGCACACGACGTAGGTTATGGTGGATCTACAACTGAGTCGAGATGAGCCTAGAGCATGTTGCATTTCCTACCAGTTTTTTGAGGTGCAGAACATTGTTCACATAAGGAAGCTCACTCATTACTAACACATTCCTCATCCCAGGTATTGGAAACTTGGGAGAAACAACATCTTCATTCATAATTTCTTAAATATCACCCATGCTTCCTACTGATATGCTAAAAAACACCACACACAATGAATAAAATTGGTTGTTGAGATTCACAAAGGAAAATGAAAGTAGAGAAAACAAATCCCTCTTCCTGTAAGTGGACACTAGAGCAAGTTGCATATGGTCACAAATGCCGATGGCAGATTACATTTAAAAATTACTATACCACATAATTTCCAAGATAAATTGTCCACTTAGTTTAATACTACACCCTTGAATGGTGTCCAAAAAAATCCATGTCAATTCTCGAATCTGTGACGCAAATCCTGTCTTCAATCCTCCAACAATGTGGTGGTCCTCTTGACGGCTCATGTATGTTTTTGGATCATTAATTTATTAATAAAAGATATTGTGAGTGAGAAATCATTTTCAAATTATTATACAACATATCATTATGGTATATTATAAGTAACATTAAGGTAAAATATAGATTAGAGTAAGTAAAATAGCATAAGTCTAAAAAAAATTGAGTGGGGGGACTCATGATGAGATCATTGCTTCTCTGAGAAGAGGGACTCTTTAGGAGTTACATACATGTACTCAGTACACAGCCGAATACCAATCACAAAGGTAATCTATAAGAGTTCTATAGATGTATTGTGTAGAAAGAAAAATACCAACACAAAAAATCCAAAATTTATGAATCTTGTATTTTTCAGTTTGTACTGCTCTAAGAACTAAAATTGTCCATAGAAA
The DNA here is from genome assembly GCA_034641835.2 of Pinus albicaulis. Classification (NCBI taxonomy): domain Eukaryota; kingdom Viridiplantae; phylum Streptophyta; class Pinopsida; order Pinales; family Pinaceae; genus Pinus; species Pinus albicaulis. The sequence goes on along the minus strand of CM076573.1, from coordinate 760,403,957 downwards.
TTAAGGTAAGGGATATGGAAGTTTCATTTCAAAGGGAATGAGAATTTGGGCATTTCCCATGATCACATAGCATGATAATTACAACGGATTTGAGACAAATCAATGATGGCCACATAATCATTTGTAAAGGAATCTTCTCGGGACATGGTGCCACAGTGTCAATTCAAATCCAAAAGGGACTTCCTAGGTCCAAAATAAAATAAAAATATGGTGTTTCCCATAATCTTTATTGTAGATAGGCCCAAAATTCTAGTTGTCAAATGTTATTCTAGATTGAGGTGACTGTCAGAATGTTATGTTAACCTACTTTGGATGATTATGTGTGTACAAGGATCAGATCCCTCAAGAAATTATGTATATATTAATTGATAATGCCAACCTTTTGTATTTTCATAGGAAAGTTTCCTTTAAATTCATGGCATTCTATGTTTTCCTGGAAGATTAACAGATGTCAATATAAATTTTCCAGTGATTTTTCTTTTCTATATGTGTGAAGAAAGGATTGTTTTGGGTTCTCTCTTGTTTAAGAACTTACAATTCTTGATGATTTTCGTATATTTGTTTTTGGTTAATTTTAAGTTGAGCTGTGTATGAAGAACAAATGAGTTTTAAGATGCTTGTTGCATCTAGTAGTGGTTATTACAGATACTTTTCATAAAATTTCCATGCAAAATAGTTGAATTAAGACCTTGATTTTGGGGTTTGTATGTATCTGGACACCATGTATACTACAAAATTTGCGCAATAATGAACTGAAGCCTTTTAAGTTCAACTTCCATTTTTTCACTCTGTGTAGTTCAAGTTGTGAATTAGATCATGAAAAAATACTAGGCCCTTGAATTTGGCCTTAATCTGAAATTTGTCCTGTGGGAAAGAAGGTTTTTAATTCTTATAAATGGAAGGCCTGGTTGGTGGGTTTGGAACATGAAAGATTATTTTGGGGAAAATTAAAGACTTGTAGCTTCATATTTTTCATTGGCTCGTTGGAATGAAATATTTTGTTAAAGTTTCTATTATCACTCTGCCAAATTCCTAAGGTTGAAGAAGGAATCCCAACAGAGGTAACCATAGACCAAACTTTTAACTTGGTAGCTAGCCCTACCAAGTCGGAGAGGGCTCTCTCCACTAGGTCGCAAACAAGAGAGCTAAAGGAATTAGGGTTTTTAGGACAAATATGAGTACAGGGGTTGTTTTGATTTGATTGAGTTGGGTTTCACTGGATGAAGATATTAGGTCAAGGGAGCTAGTTCAGGGAAAATGACATAGGTTTGTATATATTCAATTGGGCAAGGTAAGCATAAGGCTTACCACTTTAAATATGGTTGTGATGAGATGGTTTTAAGACTGATGAGAAGCTAGGAATAGCATGGGAGATATATTCTTCCTAAACAAAGTAAAATGGACAAATCATGATATATTTCCCTAAACAGAGCATGATAAAGCATGTGGTATGCCTATCAAATTGAAATAAATCATACAATAGATGTAATGACCATGAAGAAAACACATTCTAACATATGAAACTGAACGAAAAACAATGATAAACATCATACCACATGTATGTTGAAAAATAGCTACAACTCTTTTTTATTAACTGGCCAAAACTAAGTACAATTGTTCCTTGATCAACAAGCTAACATCCAAAATAATTCCAAACTTTGAAAATGAGTAAAAAATGACATGATATAGGCCTCAAACAACCTCTCGCAACCTTAGGGGTTGAATCCCTAAGTTGAGGAGTTGATCCACAATAATCTAAACTGATACCTGGAGTGTAGGGAGGTCTAAGTGAATCCTCCCTAAATACATTCAAACTGATTCATTTGACTCAATGATAACTTTTACCCAATGAATCTACCCCTAGGTAACTTATCCATAGCATAATTACATTTACCATCATTAACTACATAGGTAGAAACATGATTTTTTGAAGTAGAGTCAAAATTACAGAGAAATTTCAAAAATGTCAGCAAATGATCATTTGCGCCCTCACTGTGTCATTTCCACCCTTGTTGTGTCATTTGTGCCATCACTGTGTCATTTTCACCCTTGTTGTGTCATTTGCGCCCTCCCTGTTCAAGGCCATTTTTGACTGACTTGCAAGTGTCCAAATCATGCCCAAGATGGCTTGTTGGAAAGCCCTTCAAGTCCTCTTTTTGAATATGCCTCCATTTTTCAAAATTAAGCTGATTTACCCCTCAAAACATCACTCTCCCAAGACTGCTATTTGTGCAACACCTAGGCCAAAACAGGGGCATAAATGTGATTTTTTGGTAGCTTTTTTACCTTTTCACCTGTCAAATCTGCAAAATCCAGGCTAGAAACATGGTTTTATGGAATGAATTTGTATTTAGGAATCCAATGGTGGTATTATTTCCCTCAAAAAGTGCCCCAAACATTTGCGTAGAGCCTACGGCGCCTCACAAATGACAGTCAAATTGTGTAAAAATTCTAAATTTTCTAGAAACATTGACCTCAGAGAAGGAGAAATATCTCACTAACCATGAGATTTTTTGGAAAACTGAGAGATTTTTTGTTATTTGGAATGTTGTGAACAAAAACATCCTCTATTTTACAAAATTAGGTTTTGTTTGGCCACAATATTCTCTGCAAAAAGGTGTCTCAAACAAGATTTTGCACAGGCAGAAAAATAGGTTGTGAAGATGTGAATGGATCTCTAATTCTGTAATACTTGTGTAAAAAGTGAGATAGGTTTTTGTACTTTGATATATTAGCAACAAAAACCTCCTCGAGTTTCCAAAAATTCAAATTTTTTTTCCACAATATGTTCTGCAAAAAGGTGACCAAACAGTACATTTATGGAAAATGTGCCTTGAAAGAGTTTTTCAATTTTTCCTAAATTTTCTTCAAATTTCCTCAAAATTGCTTCAGAATTACTTCATGGAGACTTGATATGGTATGGTATTCTATCATGGATGCATCAATGAGAAAATACAACTTACCCTTCTCTTACTTCTTGATTAGGGTTTGTATTTCTGGACCAATTCACAGAAATCAAAGCAACCCACATGTTTGAAACATATCACTGCCATAGGAGATGCCAAAACTTCTCTAGTACTTTTTGGCTCAAGTATGAGTATTATAGCCCCCTCTATCTGGGCTTCTAGCCTCTGTTTCATCTCCCTCACTGTATGGTATGTTCTCTTCTTCTGCCATGATGTTTTAAAGTCAAAACCCTAGGGAGGTGTGATGATGTGGAATATGGTTTTAGGAATGAGGAATGGGATATGGAAATTGAGGGAGATGGTGTTAGGGATTTCTGAAATGGGGGAGGGAATAAGGAGTGGTAGTATAATGGGATTTAGGATGGGGATTTTGGGATTGGGAGCCTAGGTAAATGTAGCACCTAGGGCTCAGGGTTTTGGGAAATAGGGTTAAGGAAAGGGAATTTTGTAAAACAGGGGTTTACGGATGTATATTTGCAATTTTTGGAAGGGTGTAAAGGTGTAGGGGAATGAAATTTGGTAATTTCCAAGAATGCAATGGGATAGTAGGGTTTTAAAACAATTTTTAAATACCAAATTCTGACCTAAACTTCACAACACTCAATACATGAAATTGATGAAAATGGTATACAATGGCATTAGCTCTTACTAATTTGCTAGAGGTCGATGAGTAGGTTGATGAAGCTTTCGAGATGATGTTTTCCCACTTGAATGCGTTTCCAGGGCTTCCTGGTCATTTTCGCAGCACCTATAGAATTTGCGCCCTCCCTGAAGTATTTGCACCTCGTCTTAAGCGTTTGTGCCCTCTCTTAAGAATTTGCGCCCTCACTTAAGCATTTGCGCCCTCTGCTAAGTTTTTTACCAATTTCGCCCAGAAACTCGAAATTTTGTTGTCTTAGAGTGCTTGATTGGTGTTTGGAGGAGACAAATTTTGAAATGATGTTAAGAAGTCATAAATAGCCAAGTGAATTTGAATTTAGATTGGAAAGCCCACTTTTCTAATGTTTCATTTCACCTTTTGAAAACACTGATGATTACCCTTTTCCTTTGATTTTTTCTTCTTTGCAGGATGATGTTGTTGGAGTTTGGCACTTTTCACTTTGAGTTTGGAATGTGAAGTTTGAGTTGGAAGCTTGGGACAAAACTTATTACATATTATGGGAATAAAATTATATAAAAATTAAAAATAAATTACATCTATGTTTTGAATAAAATTACATTTTGATATGAAAATCATACTCTAAAACCAAAATTAAAACTTTAAAAATGATATTTACATGATGATAAATCCTCTGCATATTATTGAGAAAGTATTATTTGAGTCACTCTTACACCTTTCCTGACGTTATTGAGATGAAATGGAGAATTTATGAACCTTGAAAAATGAAACCTAATTGACCTAGTGGGACCTTGGATGACTTGACTCCATGGTTGACTTTGACTAACATAATGACATAAAGAAATGAGTTTTTAAGATTGTTTTATGCTTAGCAAGACATGAAGGTGGGTTAGAAAATATGAAATTTTTAGGGAGAGTGAGGTTTTATTACTAGGGCTACCATTAGTGAATCAATTTTTTGCATGACCTAATGGAATGACAAAAAATTTCTGAGTGGGACCCCTAAAATGAATATAAAAGTGTGATTTTGATCATTGATGCAGAATGCAAATTCTGACACTAACAATGTCTTTATCTCAATTTCATTGAACTTATATTTTCAATATTAAAACAATATTTATCTCTTAATAGGGTTTGTTGGATATCAAAAATCAAGAGTTGTGATGCTTATTTTTCCTTTTATTTCTTAATGTATATACAAATTTTTCAATTTTTCATTAAAGACTTGTAACTCCTTAATGTTAATTGGTTCATTGGAACAAAATATTTCGTTAGAGTTTCTTAATATCAATTTTGTGTAACTTATATTTTAAATATTTAAAACTACCAATTGGACCAGGTGTTGCAAAGGAAACGTCGTAAGTCGATAGTATATGGAGAAAGAGAATATATGAAGACAGATGCGATATGTTACAATGTGAGTGAGAGAAATCACAATATTATTAAATAAGGTCTTCAAATCTAATGTTAAACAATAGATATTTACTGCAATGTAAGTTCTATGATACCTTAACATGTCACAATATGGATTTGTTGAGTTGGATTATTTGTTAACAACCATGGATATTGCAATGGTTAGCTCACTAGTATATATCTAAACATTTGTACTACTACAATAAAGTTATACGCAACTTAGTGAGTGTTAACAAAATGACAAAGAAACATTTTTATTTCTTTTTCGGAAAAGTCAACTGTCCAAATTCAAAATCAACTCCCAAACATTCCAAATAAGATAGAGAAAGCAACTAATAATCTTGTCCTAATCTAGTCAACAATTGGATAAATAATTGATATTCCCATATACATAATAATTTTATTATATATATGAAATTAATGTATAGCAATATTTCTTTAAATATATTCAAATTTATAATAATATATTTTAGTCAAACTTGTAAGAGTGATGTACCCTTATTTATTTTGGCTCCATAGGAACACTTGGTAGTAGCCTATGTAAAGATTAAACAAAATCTTGTTAAATCGTCTTGCCCAATTGTAATAGAGAATATGACCATTCCTCGTTTTGTCTGAACGAGAGTTTTCATAGTGGCCGATCAATAAATGCGCCAAGCTTATTTGGCATCATGTAGAAACGTATTTGATAAGTAATAAAAGTTTTCAAATGTAAAGTAGACGAGACTTTAAATGATTCCACTATCAAATTGAACTTCATATATGAACATAAGAACTTCTATGTATGAACTTCATATTTGTATGAAATAAAGTACCAAGAATTTGAAATTCCAGGTCCGCAAGGAATTTTTCAAGTTATTTTGGGAATTTTTTACTTATTTGTGTCAATTTTTCTTAGAATTTGATTTGATAGAGATTTGTTGGAATAAAAAATTTGAGTCCTAAATTATCTACCATTCAAATATTTTTTTTGTGTTTTAAAGTGGTATATATATATAAACACATTTTAAATAACAAAAAATTATTATTTAACAATTTAAATTGTTTAGAAGGGCTCTATCCAAAAACTCCAAAAATACAATAATTAAACAATGTCTATAACAACCACATTAATATGGGACCCATTAAAGCAATATAAATGCCATAAAGACACAATGAAAACATTTAAGGAACACCACTTGAAATGGCCTAAAATACTAAAACACAGAAAACATACCCTTAGTCTAAGTAATATAGATGAGATGACATCTTTTTTCTAGTAAAATTTACTTAAAACTGAGTAGAAATTTTTAAGAATCATAAGTTAAAGGTGTTTAATTTCTAGAGTTTGAGTACTTCATTTGTATTTCTTAGTGTTGAATTCATTTATGCAATTTAAATAATAAGAAATAACAATTTCTTGAGAAATTGCATTGCCCAATTATGACTACAAAAATAATTTCATGTGTTAATTAGAATGCATACAAGTGTTAATAATGCTTAATCCACTATAAAATAAGAGTGACATAGAAACTTAGTTCTTTCCACTCAAGTTTGAATAAAGATGATAATAATAATTCAGAGATAATATTTGTAAAATTAATATTTGTTATTTTATTTTTAAAATATTATGATTGAGTTTTAAAGATTAGTGAATTTCTCTCACGTTAATTGTGTATAAATTCAAGAAAGGTATTGGCCGAAGAATCTTCATTCTAAAAGAATTGAAGGTTTTGAAAGGTTTTGAATTCTAAACTATCATGATAGAGATAAATATGATTTAAATTTATGTTTAATGATATTAAATTTAAGGTTTTGATTTTTAAATTATTATGATAAAGATAAATATAAATCAAATCTATGTTTAATGATATAAAATTTATGTTTACGCATAACCTTATGTGTTTAAATTGTGTAAAGTGGTATTGAAATTTCTTAAACAAAAATAGAAATATTAAAATCATCATCACAAATTAATGATATAAAAAAATAGAAAAAATATTTAACCAAATTGATCATCTACTGATGTATATCAATATAACATATAAATGCTTAATAAATCTTAATACTTACTATCAATGTAAAAATAGTAGACTATTAAATCAAATTTCACAAAATAATGAAGTAAAGAAGGATAAAAAAATTATTTAACAAATCTCAGTACCTACATATAAATAGATAAGAACTACACCAAAATAGCTTATAAATATTTAATAAATCTTAGTGCTCAATAGCAATGTGAAAATGGATCTGTACTAGAATATCATATAATGATATAATAGATCAAAAACTTGCCCTTTTTTTTTGTTTATTTCAACGAATGGAAGCATGAAGGATCCACTCCTTGCTTGAATTATTTTTCTACCTCATTGAGTATTTTCCTTAATCCATTTCTCTAGAGTTTTCAAAACCCTTCATCCCAGTGATATATGACAAAAAATTCCCTCTTCATTGTGATATGTTGCTGGGAAACCCTTATTCCTAGCAATACACCACAAACAAGTCACTATTCCTTGCAATATGGCATAACTATCATTTTGCATTTCATTGTATGATTGAACTGGTATACTTATCAACTGTAAGTCACTCGAAGCTTGATGTTCCAGTGACACGATTCTATCACTCTCCACAACGATGCATGGTATCATTGGATATCCTTTCTTCCTTGTGAAGCATATTTCGCCTCCTCTCGCTTTTTTTTTTCCTAGAGTGCCTTGTCACACCAAATGTCTTCTTCCCCACATTGTATCACATTGATAACTAAATTAAATGTGTTGTATCATATCCCTTCTAAACTTCTATAGTGGAAAAATTTGGAGCATTTTTTTCCCTAAAAGTCATGCCAAAAACTCTGTTGACTATATAAAGTCATGTTTCTCATCAATTGGAATTCCTCGTCAGTTAAGAGTTAATTACCCATAATAAATCCATCCTAGTAGTTGGTCCTCCTACCATATCAACTACACATGATAATTGTGCTACCATGTCATCACCACCTCAAATGGTAAGGGAATTTAACCTTTGCATAGTTGTGTTATTTATTTTATACGCTCTAATTGATTATCTAGAACATTTTGGACCTCAACTTATTCATTCACGGCCTTTTTTACACAAAGTACAATGCATGTTCCACATAATAATTCCTTAAAGGACTAATCAATTATGAAATTGAAAAGTTACTAAGTAATCATAAATGAAAGAACATACTAGTGGAAGAAGCAACATGGGAAGATGAGTTGTTCATGCATAAACACCCATAATAGTCAAGTGTTTAGAACCACACTTGTTTCAATGGGAGGGGGATGTTCAGCCGTATATAAGCCCCATGTTAACCCAAAAGCCCTTTATTATGCCCTATATTTTGAGTGATTACATTTCTATTGTTATATTATCATATAGGCTAGAACGCCACATGATCCCATTTTATTATAATTTTAATTTTTCTCTCTGATATAGGAATATCAAATATTTTCTTATTCATTTTATTTATTGTAAAAGGATCCCCCCACCCCCCAGCCCCCCCTCCCTTGAAAAAGACTATAATGATTTGTTTCTTACCATTTTAAAGGCATAAGGATAGTAACACATATTTTCACCTCCTTTAGATTTTTTTGCATTAGGCACCTATGATAGTGGTTATCTCCTATCTTCATATATCGGTTGAAAACTATGATCATACAAGATAACAATACATTTTACTATTTATTATGGAATAGATTCTTGATGTTGATGTGCACCATATTTCTTCTCCTTGAAGGTAATATCTAATCCATAGGTATGTAAATGCTTAGATGAGAGATGTAACATGTACTCCATGACTCCTTTTGAATAACTAATGAATATTAACCTTATTGATTTAATATCAAGCTTCCAAACATTCACGTCAAGCAGGTGCATGTAGCCTTCATATCTAGAAACTTTGTGATGTGAAATTAATAGATTCTTGACACTTTATTCCTTATTTTTTATTTTCACCATAATAAATACCTATATTTGATGTTCAAGAGTGAGAAAAAATAGATGTCAAGTGAGATGAATTTCCTTTGATTATCACCTATGTAAAAATAACCAAATCTTTGAAACTAAAGTTGAATAAGGAATTCCATTATTCCTAGCCCTATGTTGTAATTGCATCCCTTTCCCCAAAGTTCTCAAAACCTTACATCGTAGTGATATATCACAAAAAAGTCCATCTTCATCATGATACATCATTGGGAAACCCTTTTTCCTAGCAATACACCACAAACAATTCACTCTTCCTTGTGATATGAAATAATTGTCATTTTGCATTTCAATGTGTGGTTGCACTCGTATACTTTTCAACTGTGAATCACTCGAAGCCTGATGTTCCATTGACACAATGCTAACACTCTCCACAGTGATGCGCAATATCATTGGATATCCTTTGTTCCTTGTGACACATGTTTCACCTCCTTGTCACACCAAAAGACTTATTCCCCACATTGATAACAAACTTTAATGTGTTGTATCACATCCCTTCCAAACTTCTATAGTGGTAAAATTTAGAGCATTTATTTCCCTAAAATTCATGACACAAACTTCGTTGGCTATATAAAGTAATTTTTCTCATCATTTGGCATTCCTTATCAGCTAAGACTCAATTTCCCATAATAAATCCAACCTAGTAGTTGACCCTCCTACCATATCAACTAGACATACTAATTTTTCTACCATGTCATCTCTACCCAAAAAGGTAAGGAAACTTACCCTTTGCATAGTTGTGTTATTTATTTTATACGCTCTAATTGACTATTTAAAACATTCTTGACCCCAAATTGTTCGTTCATGGCCTTTGATCCGTAAAGTACCATGGATATTCCACACGATAATTCTGTAAAGGACTAGTCAATTATGAAAATGAGCAGTTACTAAGTACATCATCAATGAAAGAACCTAATAGTGGAAGAAGCAACATGGGAAGATGAGTTACTCATGCATAAACACCCATAGATAGTCAAGTGTTGATAAAAACTCTTTTTTCAATGTGAGGGGCATGTTAAGCCATATATAAGCCCCATGTTAACCAAAATTTCCCTTAGTATGCCCTAGATATTGAGTTATTACATTTCTATTGTTATGTTATTATATATTATAAAGCTCCACTTGGTCCCATTTTATCAAAATTGTACCTTTTGTCTCCCCAATATAGGATCATCAACCCCCCCCACCCCCCTTGAAAAAGAGTATAATGATTGGTTTCTTACCATTTCAAAGGCAAAAGGATAATAACACATATTTTTACCTCCTTTGGAATTTTTTCATTGGGCACCTATGATAGTCGTTATCTCCTATCTTCATATATAGGTTAAAAATTATGCTCATATAGGATAACAATACCTTATACTATTTATTTTGGAATAGATTCTTGATGTTGATATGCACCATATTTCTCCTCCTTGAAGTTAACATCTAATCCATAGGTATGTAAATGCTTAGATGAAAATCACAACATGTACCCAATGACTCCTTTTGAATAACCAATGAATATGAACCTTACACTTTAATATTCCTTCTTTTTATTCTTTTAACCAAAATTGAAATTTGTGACACATTAATAAACTAAATTGTTGTAGTAACACATGAGTCACACGAGTGACCCAACTTTTCCTTTATATGGTTTTATTTTATAACCTTCACATAACATTATAAAAAATCTTGTTACGCTAGGCGTACCCCCTATTGGAATTGGCTACTTAATTATTTTCTTAATTAATTTTTTTGATCTGATGGTGTAAACTTCAAGATGCCAGTATATGCTTGTTGTTGCCACCACATCAATGGATGAAATTCACACCATTAACTTTCTTGCATATCTAAATCATATGTTTAAACCTTACTTAAATTATTTTTTTACAAAACACTATTAAAAATTTACCGTACAAGTTATTTATCATCACGTATGAAGATTAGAAAAATCAAATTAAAAATATAAATGCTAAAACTTACATTATAGAAACGTGGTTGCTTTTAAATGTTGGATTCCCATGCGTTACATTTTTAAAACTATGATTTTCAAAAATCCTAATGGAACAAATATATGTGCTCTCTATTCATTGGTTTTCATTGATCCCATTTTTATCAAACTGCCAAAATATTAATATCATTTTATAAAAGAAAATAATGGTTTTAAGTTATAATCTGCTTTTCGATTTTCAATTTTAAATTCTAATATAAATTATATATTTTAGGTTTTAAATTTTAATATATTTTATATAATATTAAGTTATAATTTTTTTAAAATATTATATTTTATTATATTACATTTTAATATTAAATTTAATATAAACAATCATCATGAAATGTTTTAATAAAATACTCAAGTGTGTATTATCAAACACTCTATGTAAACATTAAAACAATGTATTTGGTAATCTCTTTCATCATGGAAGCACTGAATACATTTTCAAAATGTTGGAAGATTAACATTGTATAATCAATAATAGTGAAAAATTTTATAGAAAAAATTAAACAATTCCACATTAGATTAACAAACTCCTTTTAAATTCTACCAATTTACTATGCCATTTGTCAAATTTAATGTCATGAACCAAAAAAAGAAATTGAAACTTAGACACTAAGTAATTTGTGAAAAAAGAAGGAACAAGATGAAGTGAAGTTTAAAGCACTAATTCATAAAACTTTAATTAGGAATCTATAGATAAAGGAGACTATCTTTGTCTCACATTCATTTATAAGTAGACAATTAGTATGGTAAACCATCATATTTTTTTTATTACTTCAATCACTTATATTATAGTAATATTTCATTTTATACTAACATTATTATATTTTAATAATATATATTAGGTTTTAATAATATATTTTAAATTATATTTTTAAAATTATGTTTTAATATTAATATAGTTTTCTTCTATATATATGAAAGGATTGAATCTTCACATTTTTTATTTTTATAATTAAAATTAAAATTCTTTAACTATAAAAATTATTAAATATCCAAAAAAATTGACAAATCATTTTTTGCAATTTATTAAATAATAATACACAATAATAAATTCATCAATTTCAACATAGCATAAATCCTTATACCAACAATTTCAATTATATAATAAATATAATTATATAAATATAAAATAATCGGGCTATTGTTATTTATATAGTTATTAATAATTACAAATATTTGTCTTTAACCAAATACACATGTGATACTAAATACACATGTGATGGTGGTGTATATATGTCTATGGCAAAGACATTGGTAAATGTGGTTGTAGATATATTTTATATAGGATTATCGACGTATATCAATCACGTTGGTAAACGTGATTGTGCTAGTTTATATTTTTTCATAGAGCATTTACATCTCACATTGTAGATACAATTATTCATGATACAATATTTCAATGATACTAATGAGAAACACTAAATTTCTTGAACCAATTGGCTCAGTAAATGAGACATCAAATGAAAAAGTGAATTTTTTATATAGCAATTGGAAATGAAACAATATGACAACATCAATACCTTTGACCAATTTTTAGACAAATTACATTTATTACATGGTAACAATACAAAGTAAATTAGAAGTTAATTTAAACTAAGAAACTAGCTATGCAACCTTGTTTAAAGTGCACAAATTTTAACAAATCTTTCTAATTCTTAAAATATTAAAGTGTAAAATATTTCACAATATTTTTATAATTTAAAAAAATATAAAAATAAAAATAAAAAATAAGAAGTAAAAATTATAAACAAAATAGTAATCAACACCCACTAATGAGGTTTTGCAAAATTGAAAATATAATTTATTTATTTATTTATTTTCAGAAAGGAAGAAAATGTTGTTTATATGAAGGAGATAAATAGTACATAGTCTCGATAATGTGGCATTTTGCATCAGGCCAATTCACAGGAATTGATCCCATCATCACAAAAATAATCATATACGTAGTTCAACCCATAATCTTCCTCCAAAGAAGCAAGAGAGAGGAAAAGATATAATCATTTACATAGATCAACCTATTAACTTCATCCTAAGAAAGTAGGAGAGAGGAAAAGATAGCGCATACCCATTTCCACATAACAAGTCTATATATGATCACAACAGAGATTCATGACATATACATTCAGTGCAGCAAAAATTGTGGCACCCAGAACAAATGAACATCGATGTAAGCCTCGTGTCTCATAACCCAAGACACGCCATAAGGATAGAAAAAAACAGGCTCGCTTGATGTCAAACCGGCTTGTTTGCAAAGGGCGTATCTTAAAGGCTCGCATGATGAAATTGCAAGATTTCTTGATGAAACGCACACCAAGACCATTGGTAAAAATAAAGGGCATTCAACATACATATCCCGCTCGCTTGATAGTAATGACAATACCATTAGGGACCATGAAAAAACATTCAGACAACACGTGCAAGAAAAAACACTGTAGCATTCATGGAAATGGGACAACAAAATCCTGAATCAGATGGGAACCAATGTAATGGAGGATATAGATACTTCCATGAGTAGCAGTGAGGCCTTTCTTTGATAGGATATCTGCACGAGTGTTGTTTTCTCTATATATGTGATGTAAAGGTGAATCATTGAGCTTATTAAGGAGGTTTTTTATATGACAAATCCAACCCTGCAATAATTATGGTTGATAGAGATACTTCCGAGAAATCCCATCTAATGTAATATTAGCATCACCATAGATGTTCACTGATTGCAACCGTAAATTTAAAGCCAACCAGAGCCCACTCAAAAAGAGAGAATTTCCACCTTATTATTGGTTCCCCTACCACCATTCCAATAGATCTGGTATCTTTCCATATTTTCAAGTTTTATCCACGCCCCACATCCACAACATCCCCCTTGTTGAGCCCCATCAAAGAAAACCACCGGAATGGATATTGGGTGGGGACGAATGCGGTGAGACATATCCTTTATAGTAGATACAGGAGGTGGATGAGCAACAATCCATGCCATAATGGATCCATGGATTTGGGTAATGTTTGCACACCTACCATAAAAAATAAGACGATTGCGAGCTATCCAAACCTCCCAAAAAAAATAGAAGGGCAGGGCTTTTAATTTACCTTTAGTCGCTCGCGATGTTGCAAGAGTGTTGATGAAATTATCCGGTCTCCATTCTAGATCAATGTGAAAGTGAGAGAAAAGGGAACAAATCGCATGGATAAATGGGCAATATAAAAATAGGTGGATAGTCGATTCATCATGACCATGGAAAAAAGTACACCATCCAGGCCCATGTGTGCCTCTTTTCTTAAGATTTTCCCATGTTAGTATACATTCCTTCTAGACTAACCATCCAAAGAGTAATATCTTGTGCGGGATTTTCCAGCTACAATATGCCCTGAAGGGAGAATGAGTCTTGTCTTCAATTTGATTGAAAATTATGTGATTATATAATTCTTTCACCACTATTCCATCCCCTATCATGGATCCATCCAATAAGATATGATCACCTTCTTGTTGATGGCATAGCCCTCCCACCTATAAAATAGCCACATAACAGTACTAGGATCTAGCATCTTGATCTGACAACCCCAATTGAGTAGCAGATTTCCATCTCGAGGATTCATGTTGCCAATTAGCGATCACTTGTGCAAGATAAAATATACCTCTATGGGATAGCCTGTGAATGAGCCTGGCCTCCAGTTCCTACCCATCGCTGAACCCAAAACACTATCATGACCCAGTGCAATATGTTGAACATTTCCAAAACTCCATACAAATCGTTCTGCAAAAAAAAACATTACTCTTCGAAAACTCTTCCAGATATAAGACTATTTTTTCGGTATTAATAGTGAATCCATGTAAAGCTGTGTTAGCCACCTATAATATTTGATTATAGCAAAAGGTGGCTAAGACTCATTGAGCCTCCAAGGAACAAATTTTATTACTAATATTTTTTGGCTCTTGAAGACTCTTGAAAGGCCTCATGCCTCTGTCCAAAATCTTCATTACCTTTGCCATTTTATACTCAGAAATTCTGCTGAAATCATGAGAAGAAACTACTGCAAAATCATCATTCTACCCCTTCTCTCACTCCAACTAACCTTCATTTGTTTTCCCTTTTTCTCCATAAAAACTCCCTTGTTTTCATAAATCCTCTTCTTCCATTTATGAAAATCACTTTCACATGGTTAAAAACTCACTTTTTAAACTTTACCGAAACCCCCAAATCCATTGAAAACCTTGAAAAATTTCATAAAAACAAAGTTTTATTGACTAAGGACTTAAGCCCCCTTGGGATAAGTCCTAAACCACTTCCCCCACATGCCCACACCTTGGAACCACTTTCTAATAGGTTAAGGTGCTTATCGCATCGCAAATTGTTCAAGAACGCAAGTTTTTGTGTTTAGTTCCATATTGTAAAAATGCGATTGCGATCAACCCCTTTGTTTTGAGCCCCAAATCTCGTGCTTTCTCTGCAAAAACCAAATATTATAGACCCGGGCGCTAATCGCAATCGCAATCTTTCCAAATTGCAATTTTATTTAAAAGCGCCCATCGCAAATATTTGCGATGTGATCCATCGCAATCACAACCCTTCCAAATTGTGATTTTATTTAAAGCGCCCATCGCAAATATTTGCGATGCGATCCATCACAATCGCAACCCTTCCAAATTGCGATTTTATTTAAAATGCCCATCGCAAATATTTGCGATGCGATTGATTGCATCGCAAGATCCCCCAATTGCGACCTCTTGATTAAATCCGGACCGTCCACGTGTCCGGATCGGATGGTACAAAACCACCCCGCCTTATTTCTTCTCCCCGCTCTCCTTTTTCCTTTTTCGCCGATCTCCACCGTTGGATGCTTTCATCCAATGGCTACGCTCCTTTCCCCGCCATCTGAAGCAGTCTAAACCTAAAAATGCTAGATTTATTAATTGTTTTTGTGTTTTGCAGGTGTTTTAATGGTTTTCCATTGTATAAGGAAGGAAAGCCGAGGGTGGGGAAAGACGTTTCCTGCGCCTTAGAGCTATTAAAAAAGAGCCATTCACGGGCTCTATTCAATGATTTATCAATGTTTCATGAGCATTGGTAACACGTAAAAAGGCCTGTGCGGCCCTGTACATTGACAAGACACTGTTTTATTCGAAAAAATAGTTAAAGGAGTATAAGTTTGAAGACCAAGCACAGCAGATGAAGATTAAAGATAGATATGGGGAATTACGGCCAAGAATGATTATCAAAAGCCTAATTCCCTGGGTTAAAACACAATTAAAAGAACATTATAAGTGTTTAACAGACAGTAAGGCCTCCACTGCCTTATTTGAGGTGAATTGATTCCTCAGCTACCACAGAGCCACCTGTTGCATCAAACCTTTCAAAACAGAGGTCAGAGTTATTGAAGAAGATCAGATTTTGCCTTAGCGTAGCCAGGGAGTTACTTCTGCAAGGAAATCAAAGCAGAAAATATCTGCAGAGTTACTCCACACAGCACACAGAGCCTCAAAGTCAAATAAAGCTCCCGCCGAGCTTAATTCATAAATGTAAAACAGTTAATACAGTGTTCCACCTGTAAACTTCTTCATCGAGCCCCTCAAAAGGCTGAGAAGTCTTGAATCTGTATTAATTGACTTAAGAGATATTTTGTTGGATCTCACCTCCTTATTCTTCTATAAATACCTTAGTAGAAGATGAGAAATTGTTGGTTGGTTGGTTGTTGTTTGATCACAAGCTGTAATATTGAAAGTCTCTGAAATCAATACATAGTCCTTTGAAGTTGAAGAACAAATTGAAGTCTTGGAGGTCTTGATGATGTTGTTGCATGTTTGTTCCTGAGAAGGCTCTATCATTGGATTCATGAGCTTGACTGTTCGTGAAGTATTTTGAACCGTTTCATGTTTTCCCCCCGTTTTCATTATGTTCCATAATTTATTACTACAGTAGGATAGAAAGTATTAGGCTAAGAAATGACTCTTGGAAGCACCTTAGACCTGTTCATCCTTTACTGTTTTATGTTTTCTTCTGCTGAAGTATTTTAGAGGCTTTAATATTTCTCTTTAGTCTTCATGCTTATTTATTTCCTTAATAGTTTGAACTGTTGGTTTCAGCATGATTTATGGCTCTCCCTGCTTGTATGTTGCCACTTAAAAACTATTATTGAAGTCTCCCTTTGAATTTCTTTTGTTATAGTGAATTAGAAAGGTTTGTTTTGATCTTACCCTTTGTTCTCACTTAAACAATTGGCTTAAAGGTAATTATAATTATGAACATAGATGTTTTTAGGTGTTCCCTCTTCTATGACTGTGATTATCAGTAAATCTTACATGTTTTCTAAAGTCCTTTAGAATAAAATCTTTGAGGAAATAGGGTGTTCCCCGAATCTTAGATTTTACTTTGAAAGTTGTTTTGAAATCATTGTTTGCTTAAAGGTATGATTTGTAGAATTTATGGTTAGCCCTGTCTATCAAAGAACTCTTTATTATTTCAAATTATGCTTTCAAATTCCCTTTGTTGAGAATTAAAACTCTCTTTCCAAATCATTAATGTTCATTCCATTCCAAAAACAAAAGGAGTCTGTGGCCAAGTTAGATTTGCCCTTTGATATCCCATATCCTTTTATAAGCGTGTTATGACCTCTTTTTGACTCCATTGCCCAATGAAAAAGATATTTTACTATCCTATATATCTTTCCTAGAACTTTCATGTTATATTGTATCAATTCAACCCAACCAAACAAACAAACACCTGCACTTAATAACTAGTCTAAAACCAATACTCTAAGCCCACAAGATAAACTTTTGCAAACAAAATTTGAGGGATCCCTCTCTGAGAACAGGAGGACTAGATCCTGTAACTCTAAAGATTGGTTCTGATGTTGCCTTGTCTTTTGATTTTCCAAACTATCAAAACACGGGACACCAACATAATGGCGACCATGGTGGGACCACTGAGTTCATAGTTGCCTAGCAAGCTCTTATAGACTCTTTAGTTTTTCAAACAACCGTAGAAACTCATAAAAACCCAAAAATATTTCAGTTTGGCTTCATAATAAACATGGTGGTGGAACCATAAAACATTTTACCTTCACAAAAGCTAAAAATTTTCCACCTGGTGACTCCACTGGCCTCCAGTAGGCCTGTTACCCTTCTAGTCCTTGTAGAATCCCTTGGGAATGCATTGATAAATCTCAATCATGTTGTTAGTGGACAGAAAATTTCAAAATCTTCCACCTGGCAACTCCACAATCCCAAAATACCTAATAACTCCACTGGCAGAAGACTCTGAACTGGTCAGAAAGATACAGTGACCTCAAACACAAACTCAAGCATTACAAGACCTAGACAATGAGAAAAACTATAGAGAAAATAATAAAGAAATATTGCTGGTCATGATGGAGAAAATGGTGAACATGCTTGGGAAAAGATTGGAAAGGTATGAGGCTAATTTGAATATTAATGATCTAGAGCAGCCCATGCTCCTTTCAAATCAAGAACAAACCCAAACATTACAAGATATGTGCGTTGAACAAGATTACAAATAAATCAATGAAGAAGGTTGTCAGGAAATTCTTGACTACCTACCTATATCTTGTACCATGCTATTAAGAGAACTCCATAACCAGATTTCAAAAACTAATAGTGAGCAGTGCCTTGAGGAAAACATAAGCCATTTTGAACCCATGAAATCTGAATTAGGAGAAGAGACAACACAACCAGAGTCTCTTCCTTTATGTTATGAATCATTTCAGATTATTAAAAGAGGATGGCATCCTAACAATATACTTGAAACAATTCATGAACCTTACAGTCAAAGTGACTGCCATGAAAATCATGGGGTGTTGTTTGAAAATGAGATAGACCAGGAAAAACAAGAAAAACCTCAAATTTCCCCTGCAAACTCAAATGGAGATCCATTAGAAGAGGCTCATCAAGACCGTTGTGCTTTCGTCCTAAGCAAAAACACAATTCCTTCTCTCTTAACAGAAGAAGAGATTGATCTAATTTTAAACATACAACCAACCCCCAAACCTCCAGGCGAACAAAACACTTCTGCTCATATACTTACTAAACCTTGTTGTTTTGAAACATAAAATAAACTTGTAGATCAACTAAAAGAGCAAACTGATAACCCAATATGCTTGATTGGTGAAATTGTTTATACTAATTATTTTTCAATTTCTGATCAAACTGATGATGAGCTCCAAAAAGAAACTAATCATGCAGGGCAACCATCAGTCGATTGGTATCATGAATTTCATTATCATCGGCTTGAGAGCAGCAATCAAGAAATCCAATGAATCAACAATAGCTTTCACATAATTGGGAATCGGCTATCTATTAGTTGTAATGTTGGGGTTGAGAAGAAAGAGGAATTTCTTGAACAGGATGCATATAAGGAACCTCCTCCTGAAAGGGTTGAGGTAATAAGAGATACCCCTACTCAATAACATGATGATCTCTTCACAAAGCACAGTCCATGGAATCAGAGCATACCACAACTACAAAAGGACAACACTGTAATATATGATGAAACCTCTAGTTCAGATAATAATGAAGATGCGGAAGTTTTTCTTTCTCATAAGTATCTTTTCCTTAGTCTAGTGGAGAAAGAAAAGATGATCCTGGTTGAAACACGTCTTCCAAATACTCTTAACCATGCATTATTTCAAGATCCCTATGCTCATTTCTTAAAAATCTTTGAAGAAGGGATAAAGGTTATTAGGAGCAGTATATTACCAAAATCAAGAGGATTATTTAGCACTATTGCTAAAAAAAAAAAAGAATGGGAGTGGCCCTATTTGACCAGCCTGCCCAAGGAAATGAAGAAGGGCCAATCATGGAATCATTTGCTGGATTGGTTGTACTGGAAAAGAGAGTTCATCAGCTAAAACATGTAAATTCTCCAAGTTAGATTAGGATAGATAGGAAAGAAATAAAGCTCAGCTTTGAGCATTTAATTAGTTGTTAATTTTTTTCTTGTAAGAAAAAGAAAAATCAAAAAACAAAGAAAGAAAGAAAAGAGGTCAGATTTTCAAAACAAGAAAGGTATAGCCCCATACCAAAAAAGAGAAACAAATCTGAAAGTGTGCAAGCTTAAATCCACTCCTAAAAGAACACACTTCTAGTTAGTCAAACTGTCTAATCTTGACTAATTAGTTTTAAATTTTCTGCTGATAGGATAGTGAATTTGATAAGACAAACAGTTTAATCTTGGCCTATCAGTAGATAGATTAGGATAGAAATTAAAGGTTCAAACATGTTCAAAATCTGAACCTAAGTTTTCAAAGAGAGATGACTCAAATATGTTTTATTTTTTCTGAGTCAAAGGGATGTAAAAATCTGGTTCTAAACAGCTCTAAATATGAACCAGAGAAAAAGGAAAGACAACTCAATAAGAATCAAATCAGAGCTGTAGAAAAGAGGAAGGAAGTGCTTGAAACTTTTAGATCTTAAACCTTCCGTTTTTTTATTTAAATTTTCTGCAAAATAAATATCTATGTGCAGCTTGTTTTTTATGCCATATTTCACAGCAAGTCAAACAATTTAATCTTGACTTGACTGTTTTTAAATTTTTTGTTTTAGAATGTAGAGAATAAAATCTGTTGGACAGTTTAATCCCAACAGATAGTAGATTAGGTAGAGAATTATATGGACTCAACTTTTTAATCTGAGTTCATGGAGAAATAAGGAGTAGAAATAGATTAGATTTCCTGCTTTCAAAAAGAATAAAATGGTGTGAAAATATTTTGCCAATCCAAGTGCACTCTAATGAAGAAAAAATGGTAGTTCAGTAGGATTGTGTAGGTAGAAAGTTTGTATTGATGAAAATCCATTGTTTTCATAGCTGCTAATATTTTTTTAAAGAATATCATCCCAGCAAAGGAAGGGCAGCCCAATGGATCAGGCACAGGTCAGCCTCCCAGAGAACAAAAGAATGAGGCAACTGATCAGCCTCCCAGATAATGCAAGTCTGAAGTTCTTGATACCTTCAATAAGGCATCATCCCCAAGTGGAGCCACTGTTAGCCACCTATAATATTTGATTATAGAAAAAGGTGGCTAAGACTCGTTGAGCCTCTAAGGAACAAATTTTATTACTAAAAATTGTTGACTCTTGAAGACTCTTGAAAGGCCTCATGCCTCTGTCCAAAATCTTCATTACCTTTTCCATTTTATACTCAGAAATTCTGCTGAAATCATGAGAAGAAACTGCTGCAAAATCATCATTCTACCCCTTCTCTCACTCCAACTAACCTTTATTTTTTTTCCCTTTTTCTCCATAAAAACTCCCTTCTTTTCATAAATCCTCTTCTTCCATTTATGAAAATCACTTTCACATGGTTAAAAACTCACTTTTTTAACTTTACCGAAACCCCCAAATCCATTGAAAACCTTGAAAAATTTCATAAAAGCAAATTTTTATTGACTAAGGACTTAAGCCCCCTTGGGCTAAGTCCTAAACCACTTCCCCCACATGCCCACACCTTGGAACCACTTGCTAACAGGTTAAGGCGCTTATCACATCGCAAATTTTTCAAGAACGCAAGTTTTTGCGTTTAGTTCCATATTGTAAAAATGCGATTGTGATCATCCCCTTTGTTTTGAGCCCCGGATCTCATGCTTTCTCTGCAAAAACCAAATATTATAGACCCGGGTGCTAATCGCAATCGCAATCTTTCCAAATTGCGATTTTATTTAAAATTTCCCATCACAAATATTTGCGATGCGATCCATCGCAATCGCAACCCTTCCAAATTGCGATTTTATTTAAAGCGCCCGTCGCAAATATTTGTGATGCGATCCATCACAATCGCAACCCTTCCAAGTTGTGATTTTATTTAAAATGCCCATCGCAAATATTGGTGATTGATCGCATCGCAAGATCCCCCAATTGCGACCTCTTGATTAAATCCGGACCGTCCATGTGTCCGGATCGGACGGTCCAAAACCACCCCACCTTATTTCTTCTCCCCGCTCTCCTTTTTCCTTTTTCGTCGATCTCCACCGTTGGATGCTTTCATCCAACGACTACACTCCTTTCCCCGCCATCTGAAGCAGTCTAAACCTAAAAACGCATGATTTCTTAATTTTTTTTGTGTTTTGCAAGTGTTTTAATGGTTTTCCATTGTATAAGGAAGGAAAGTCGAGGGTGGGGAAAGACGTTTCCTGTGCCTTAGAGCTATTAAAAAAGAACCATTCACGGGCTCTATTCAATGATTTATCAATGTTTCATGAGCATTGGTAACACGTAAAAAGGCCTGTGTGGCCCTGTACATCGACAAGACACTGTTTTATTCAAAAAAACAGTTAAAAGAGTATAAGTTTGAAGACCAAGCACAACAGATGAAGATTAAAGATAGATCTGGGGAATTACGGCTAAGAATGATTATCAAAAGCCTAATTCCCTGGGTTAAAACACAATTAAAAGAACATTATAAGTGTTTAACAGACAGAAAGGCCTCCACCGCCTTATTTGAGGCGAATTCATTCCTCAGCTACCACAGAGCCACCTGTTGCCTCAAACCTTTAAAAATAGAGGTCGGAGTTATTGAAGAAGATCAGATTTTGCCTCAGTGCAGCCAGGGAGTTACTTTTGCAAGGAAATCAATGTAGAAAATATCTACGGAGTTACTCCACAGAGCACACAGAGCCTCAAAGTCAAATAAAGCTCCCGCCGAGCTTAATTCATAAATGTAAAACAGTTAATACAGTGTTCCACCTGTAAACTTCCTCATCGAGCTCCTCAAAAGGCCGAGAAGTCTTGAATCTGTATTAATTGACCTAAGAGATCTTTTGTTGTATCTCACCTCCTCATTCTTCTATAAATACCTTAGTAGAAGATGAGAAACTGTTGGTTGGTTGGTTGTTGTTTGATCACAACCTGTAATATTGAAACTCTCTGAAATCAATACATAGTCCTTTGAAGTTGAAGAACAAATTGAAGTCTTGGAGGTCTTGATGATGTTGTTTCATGTTTTTTCCTGAGAAGGCTCTATCATTGGATTCATGAGCTTGGCTGTTGGTGAAGTATTCTGAACTGTTTCATGTTTTTCCCCCGTTTTCATTATGTTCCATAATTTCTTACTAAAGTAGGATAGAAAGTATTAGGCTAAGAAATGACTCATGGAAGCACCTTAGAACTGTTCATCCTTCACTGTTTTATGTTTTCTTCTGCTGAAGTATTTTACAGGCTCTAATCTTTCTCTTTAGTCTTCATGCTTGTTTATTTCCTTAATAGTTTGAACAATTGGTTTCAACATGATTTATGGTTCTCCCTGCTTGTCTGTTGCCACTTAAAAACTGTTATTGAAGTCTCCCTTTGAATTTCTTTGCTTATAGTGAATCAGAGAGGTCTATTTTGATCTTGCCCTTTGTTCTCACTTAAACAGTTGGCTTAAAGGTCATTATAATTATGATCATAGATGTTCTTAGGTGTTCCCTCTTCTATGACTGTGATTATCAATAAATCTTATATGTTTTCTAAATTCCTTTAGAATAAAATATTTGAGGAGATAGGGTGTTCCCCGAATCTTAGATTTTACTTTGAAAGTTGTTTTGAAATCATTGTTTGCTTAAAGGTGTGATTTGTAGAATTTATGGTTAGCCCTGTCTATCAAAGAACTATTTATTGTTTCAAATTATGCTTTCAAATTCCCTTTGTTGAGAATTAAACTCTCTTTCCAAATCATTAATGTTCATTCCATTCCAAAAAAAAAAATGATTTTGTGGCCAAGTTAGATTTTCCCTTTGATATCCCATATCCTTTGATAAGCGTGTTATGACCTCTTTTTGACTCCATTGCCCAATGAAACAGATATTTTACTGTCCTATATATCTTTCCTAGACCTTTCATGTTCTGTTGTATCAATTCAACCCAACGAAACAAACAAACACCTGCACTTAATAACTAGTCTAAAACCAATACTCTAAGCACACAAGATAAACTTTTACAAACAAACTTTGAGAGATCCCTCTCTGAGAACAGGAGGACTAGATCCTGTAACTCTAAAGATTGGTTCTGTTGTTGCCTTGTCTTTTGATTTGCCAAACTATCAAAACATGGGACACCAACATAATGGCGACCACGGTGGGACCATTGAGTTCATAGTTGCCTAGCAAGCTCTTATAGACTCTTTATTTTTCAAAGAACCGTAGAAACTCAGAAAAACCCAAAAATATTTCAGTTTGGCTTCATAATAAACATGGTGGTGGAACCATAAAAAATTTTACCTTCACAAAAGCTAAAAATGTTCCACCTGGTGACTCCACTGGCCTCCAGTAGGCCTGTTACCCTTCCAATCCTTGTAGACTCCCTTGGGAATTCATTGAGAAATCTCGATCATGCTATTGGTGGATAGAAAATTTCAAAATCTTCCACCTGGCGACTCCACAATCCCAAAAGACCTAATAACTCCACTGGCAGAAGACTCTGAACTGGTTAGAAAGATACAGTGACCTCAAACACAAACTCAACCATTACAATACCTAGACAATGAGCAAAACTATAGAGAAAATAATAAAGAAAAATTGATGGTCATGATGGAGAAAATGGTGAACATGCTTGGGAAAATATTGCAAAGGCATGAGACTAATTTGAATATTAATGATCTAGAGCAGCCCATCCTCCTTTCAAATCAAGAACAAACCCAAACATTACAAGATATGTGCATTGAACAAGATTACAAAGAAATCAATGAAGAAGGTTGTCAGGAAATTCTTGACTACCTACTTATATCTTGTACCATGCTATTAAGAGAACTCCATAACCAGATTGCAAAAAATAATAGTGAGCAGTGCCTTGAGGAAAACATAAGCCATTTTGAACCCACGAAATTTGAATTAGGAGAAGAGACAACACAACCAGAGTCTCTTCCTTTATGTTATGAATCATTTCAGATTATTAAAAGAGGATGGCATCCTGAAAATATACTTGAAACAATTCATGAACCTTACAATCAAAGTGACTGCCATGAAAATTATGAGGTGTTGTTTGAAAATGAGATAGACCAGGAAAAACAAGAAAAACCTCAAAGTTCCCCTGCAAACTCAAATGGAGATCCATTAGAAGAGGCTCATCAAGACCGCTGTGATTTCGTCCTAAGAAAAAAGACAGTTCCTTCTCTCTTAACAAAAGAGGAGATTGATCTAATTTTAAACAGACATCCAACCCCCAAACCTCCATGTGAACAAAACACTTCTGCTCATCTACTTACTAAACCTTGTCATCTTGAAACAGAAAATAAACTTGTAGATCAACTAAAAGAGAAAACTGATAACACAATATGCTTGATTGGTGAAATTGTTTATACTAATGATTTTTCAACTTCTGATCAAACTGATGATGATGAGCTCCAAATAGAAACTAATCATGCAGGACAACCAACAGTCAATTGGTATCATGAATTTCATTATCATCATCTTGAGAGCAGCAATCAGCCAATCCAATGCTTCAGCAATAGCTTTCACATAATTGGGAATCAACTATCTATTAGTTGTAATGTTGGGGTTGAGAAGAAAGAGGAATTTCTTGAACAGGATGCATATAAGGAACCTCCTCTTGAAAGGGTTGAGGTAAGAAGAGATACCCCTGCTCAAGAACATAATGATCTCTTCGCAAAGCATAGTCCATGGAATCAGAGCATACCACAACTACAAAAGGACAACACTGTAATATATGATGAAACCTCTAGTTCAGATAATAATGAAGATAAGGAATTTTTTCTTTCTCATAAGTATCTTTGCCTTAGTCCAGTGGAGAAAGAAGAGATGATCTTGGTTGAAACACGTCTTCCAAATACTCTTAACCAGGCATTATTTCAAGATCCCTATGCTCATTTCTTAAAAATATTCGAAGAAGGGATAAAGGTTATTAGGAGCAGTACATTACCAAAAGCAAGAGGATTATTTAGCACTGCTGCTAAAAAGCAAAAAGAATGGGAGTGGCCTTGTTTGACCAGCCTGCCCAAGGAAATGAAGAAGGGCCAATCATGGAATCATTTGTTGGATTGGTTGTACTGGAAAAGAGAGTTCATCAGCTAAAACATGTAAATTTCCCAAGTTAGATTAGGTTAGATAGGAAAGCAATAAAGCTCAGCTTTGAGCATTTAGTTAGTTGTTGATTTTTGTCCTGTAAGAAAAAGACAAATCAAAAAACAAAGAAAGAAAGAAAAGAGGGCAAATTGTCAAAACAAGAAAGGTATAGCCCCATAACAAAAAAGAGAAACAAATTTGAAAGTGTGCAAGCTTAAATGCCACTCCTAAAAGAGCACACTTCTAGTTAGTCAAACTGTCTAATCTTGACTAATTAGTTTTAAATTTTTTGCTGATAGGATAGTGAATTTGATAAGACAAATAGTTTAATCTTTGCTTATCAGTAGATAGATTAGGATAGAAATTAAAGGTTCAAACATGTTCAAAATCTAAACCTAAGTTTTGAAAGAGAGATGACTCAAATATGTTTTATTTTTTCTGAGTCAAAGGGATGTAAAAATCTGGTTCTAAACAGCTCTAAATCTGAACCAGAGAAAAAGGAAAGACAACTCAATATGAATCAAATCAGAGCTGTAGAAAAGAGGAAGGAAGTGCTTGAACTTTCAAATCTTAAACCTTCCATTTTTTTATTTAAATTTTCTACAAAATAAATATCTATGTGCAGCTTGTTTTTTTATGCCATAGATCACAACAAGTCAAATAGTTTAATCTTCACTTGACTGTTTTTAAATTTTTTGTTTTAGAATGTAGAGAATAAAATCTGTTGGACAATTTAATCCCAACAGATAGTAGATTAGGTAGAGAATTATATGGACTCAACTGTTTAATCTGAGTTCATGGAGAAATAGGGAGTAGAAATAGATTAGATTTCCTGCTTTCAAAAAGAATAAAATGGTGTGAAAAGAGTTTTCCAATCCAAGTGCACTCTAACGAAGAAAAAATGCTATATCAGTAGGATTGGGTAGGTAGAAAGTTTGTATTGATGAAAATCCATTGTTTTCATAGCTGCTAATATGTTTTTAAAGAAGATCATCCCAGCAAAGGAAGGGCAGCCCAATGGATCAGGCACAGGTCAGTCTCCCAGAGAAGAATAGAATGAGGCAACTGATCAGCCTCCCAGAGAATGCAAGTCTGAAGTTCTTGATACCTTCAAGAAGTCATCATCCCCAAGTGGAGCCACTGCTAGCCACCTATAATATTTGATTATAGCAAAAGGTGGCTAAGACTCCTTGAGCCTCCAAGGAACAAATTTTATTACTAAAAATTGTTGGCTCTTAAAGACTCTTGAAAGGCCTCATGCCTCTGTCCAAAATCTTCATTACCTTTGCCATTTTATACTCAGAAATTCTGCTGAAATCATGAGAAGAAATTGCTGCAAAATCATCATTCTACCCCTTCTCTCACTCCAACTAACCTTCATTTGTTTTCCCTTTTTCTCCATAAAAACTCCCTTCTTTTCATAAATCCTCTTCTTCCATTTATGAAAATCACTTTCACATGGTTAAAAACTCACCTTTTAAACTTTACCGAAACCCCCAAATCCATTAAAAACCTTGAAAATTTTCATAAAAACAAAGTTTTATTGACTAAGGACTTAAGCCCCCTTGGGCTAAGTCCTAAACCACTTCCCCCACATGCCCACACCTTGGAAGCACTTGCTAACAGGCTAAGGGGCTGATCGCATCGCAAATTGTTCAAGAACGCAAGTTTTTGCGTTTAGTTCCATATTGTAAAAATGCGATTGCGATCAACCCCTTTGTTTTGAGCCTTGGGTCTCATGATTTCTCTGCAAAAACCAAAGATTATAGACCCGGGCGCTAATCGCAATCGCAATCGTAATCTTTCCAAATTGTGATTTTATTTAAAATCGCCCATCGCAAATATTTGCGATGCAATCCATCGCAATCACAACCCTTCCAAATTGTGATTTTATTTAAAGCGCCCATCGCAAATATTTGCGATGCAATCCATCGCAATCGCAACCCTTCCAAATTGTGATTTTATTTAAAATGCCCATCGCAACTATTTGCGATGTGATTGATCGTATCGCAACATCCCCCAATTGCGACCTCCTGATTAAATCTGGACTGTCCACGTGTCCGGATCGGATGGTCCAAAACCACCCCACCTTATTTCTTCTCCCCCCTCTCCTTTTTCCTTTTTCGCTGATCTCCACCATTGGATGCTTTCATCCAATGGCTACACTCCTTTCCCCGCCATCAGAAGCAGTCTAAACCTAAAAATGCAGGATTTCTTATTTTTTTTGTGTTTTGCAGGTTTTTTAATGGTTTTCCATTGTATAAGGAAGGAAAGTCGAGGGTGGGGAAAGACGTTTCCCGCACCTTCGAGCTATTAAAAAAGAACCATTCACAGGCTCTATTCAATGATTTATCAATGTTTCATGAGTGTTGGTAACACGTGAAAAGGCCTGTGCAGCCCTGTACATCGACAAGACACTGTTTTATTCGAAAAAACAGTTAAAGGAGTATAAGTTTGAAGCCCAAGCACAACAGATGAAGATTAAAGATAGATCTGGGGAATTACGGCTAAGAATGATTATCAAAAGCCTAATTCCCTGGGTTAAAACACAATTAAAAGAACATTATAAGTGTTTAACAGACAGAAAGGCCTTCACCGCCTTATTTGAGGCGAATTGATTCCTCAGCTACCACAGAGCCACATGTTGCCTCAAACCTTTCGAAACAGAGGCCGAAGTTAAAGAAGTAGATCATATTTTGCCTTAGCGCAGCCAGGGAGTTACTTCTGCAAGGAAATCAATGCAGAAAATATCTGCGGAGTTACTCCACACAGCACACAGAGCCTCAAAGTCAAATAAAGCTCCCGCCAAGCTTAATTCATAAATGTAAAACAGTTAATACAGTGTTCCACCTGTAAACTTCTTCATCGAGCCCCTCAAAAGGCCGAGAATTCTTGAATCTATATTAATTGACATAAGATACTTTTGTTGGATCTCACTTCCTCATTCTTCTATAAATACCTCAGTAGAAGATGAGAAACTGTTGGTTGGTTGGTTGTTTTTTGATCAAAAGCTGTAATATTGAAACTCTCTGAAATCAATACATAGTCCTTTGAAGTTGAAGAACAAATTGAAGTCTTGGAGGTCTTGATGATGTTGTTGCATGTTTGTTCCTGAGAATGCTCTATCATTGGATTCATGAGTTTGGTTGTTGGTGAAGTATTCTGAACTGTTTCATGTTTTTCCCCCGTTTTCATTATGTTCCATAATTTCTTACTACAGTAGGATAGAAATTATTAGGCTAAGAAATGACTCTTGGAAGCACCTTAGACCTGTTCATCCTTCACTGTTTTATGTTTTCTTCTGCTGAAGTATTTTAGAGGCTTTAATCTTTCTCTTTAGTCTTCATGCTTGCTTATTTCCTTAATAGTTTGAACAGTTGGTTTCAGCATGATTTATGGTTCTCCCTGCTTGTTTGTTGCCACTTAAAAACTATTATTGAAGTCTCCCTTTGAATTTCTTTTCTTATAGTGAATCAGAGAGGTCTGTTTTGATCTTGCCCTTTGTTCTCACTTAAACAGTTGGCTTAAAGGTCGTTATAATTATGATCATAGATGTTTTTAGGTGTTCCCTCTTCTATGAATGTGATTATCAGTAAATATTATATGTTTTCTAAAGTCATTTAGAATAAAATCTTTGAGGAAATAGGGTGTTCCCCGAATCTTAGATTTTACTTTGAAATTTGTTTTGAAATCATTGTTTGCATAAAGGTGTGATTTGTAGAATTTATGGTTAGCCCTGTCTATCAAAGAAATCTTTATTATTTCAAATTATGCTTTCAAATTCCCTTTGTTGAGAATTAAAACTCTCTTTCCAAATCATTAATGTTCATTCCATTCCAAAAACAAAAGGATCCTGTGGCCAAGTTAGATTTGCCCTTTGATATCCCATATCCTTTGATAAGCGTTTTATGACCTCTTTTTGACTCCATTTCCCAATGAAAAAGATATTTTAATGTCCTATATATCTTTCCTAGACCTTTCATGTTCTGTTGTATCAATTCAACCCAACGAAACAAACAAACACCTGCACTTAATAACTAGTCTAAAACCAATACTCTAAGCATAGAAGATAAAATTTTCTAAACAAACTTTGAGAGATCCCTCTCTGAGAACAAGAGGACTAGATCCTGTAACTCTAAAGATTGGTTCTGATGTTGCCTTGTCTTTTGATTTGCCAAACTATCAAAACACGAGACACCAACATAATGGCGACCACGGTGGGACCACTGAGTTCATAGTTGCCTAGCAAGCTCTTATAGACTCTTTAGTTTTTCAAACAACTGTAGAAACTCAGAAAAACCCAAAAATATTTCAATTTGGCTTCATAATAAACATGGTGGTGAAACCATAAAACATTTTACCTTCACAAAAGCTAAAATTTTTCCACCTGGTGACTCCACTGGTCTCCAGTAGGCCTGTTACCCTTCCAATCCTTGTAGACTCCCTTGGGAATTCATTGAGCAATCTCGATCATGTTGTTGGTGGATAGAAAATTTCAAAATCTTCCACCTGGAGACTCCACAATCCTAAAAGACCTAATAACTCCACTGGCAGAAGACTTTGAACTGGTTAGAAAGATACAGTGACCTCAAAAACAAACTAAACCATTACAAGACCTAGACAATGAGCAAAAATATAGAGAAAATAATAAAGAAAAATTGCTGGTCATGATGGAGAAAATGGTGAACATGCTTGGGAAAAGATTGGAAAGGTATGAGGCTAATTTGAATATTAATGATCTAGAGCAGCCCATCCTCCTTTAAAATCAAGAACAAACCCAAACATTACAAGATACGTGCATTGAACAAGATTACAAAGAAATCAATGAAGAAGGTTTTCAGGAAATTCTTGACTACCTACCTATATCTTGTACCATGCTATTAAGAGAACTCCATAACTAGATTGCAAAAACTAATAGTGAGCAGTGCCTTAAGGAAAAAATAAGCCATTTTGAACCCACAAAATCTAAATTAGGAGAAGAGACAACACAACCAGAGTCTCTTCCTTTATGTTATGAATCATTTCAGATTATTAAAAGAGGATGGCATCCTGACAATATACTTGAAACAATTCATGAACCTTACAGTCAAAGTGACTACCATGAAAATCATGAGGTGTTGTTTGAAAATGAGATAGACCAGGAAAAAAAAGAAAAACCTTAAATTTCCCCTACAAACTCAAATGGAGATCCATTAGAAGAGGCTCATCAGGACCGATGTGCTTTCGTCCTAAGAAAAAAGACAATTCCTTCTCTCTTAATAGAAGAAGAGATTGATCTAATTTTAAACATATAGCCAACCCCCAAACCTCCATGTGAACAAAACACTTCTGCTCATATACTTACTAAACCTTGTTGTCTTGAAACAGAAAATAAACTTGTAGATCAACTAAAAGAGCAAACTGATAACCCAATATGCTTGATTGGTGAAATTGTTTATACTAATGATTTTTCAACTTCTGATCAAACTGATGATGATGAGCTACAAACAGAAACTAATCATGCAGGGCAACCAGCAGTCGATTGGTATCATGAATTTCATTATCATCAGCTTGAGAGCAGCAATCAACCAATCCAATGCATCAGCAATATCTTTCACATAATTGGGAATCCGCTATCTATTAGTTGTAATGTTGGGGTTGAGAAGAAAGAGGAATTTGTTGAACAGGATGCATATAAGGAACCTCCTCCTGAAAGGGTTGAGGTAATAAGAGATACCCCTGCTCAAGAACATGATGATCTCTTCACAAAGCACAGTCCATGGAATCAGAGCATACCAAAACTACAAAAGGACAACACTGTAATATATGATGAAACCTCTAGTTCAGATAATAATGAAGATGAGGAAGTTTTTCTTTCTCATAAGTATCTTTGCCTTAGTCCAGTGGAGAAAGAAGAGATGATTCTGGTTGAAACACATCTTCCAAATACTCTTAACCAGGCATTATTTCAAGATCCATATGCTCATTTCTTAAAAATATTCAAAGAATGGATAAAGGTTGTTAGGAGCAGTATATTACCAAAAGCAAGAGGACTATTTATCACTGCTGCTAAAAAACAAAAAGAATGGGAGTGGCCCTGTTTGACCAGCCTGCCCAAGGAAATGAAGAAGGGCCAATCATGGAATCATTTGTTGGATTGGTTGTACTGGAAAAGAGAGTTCATCAGCTAAAACATGTAAATTTTCCAAGTTATATTAGGATAGATAGGAAAGCAATAAAGCTCAGCTTTGATCATTTAGTTAGTTGTTGATTTTTGTCTTGTAAGAAAAAGAAAAATCAGAAAACAAAGAAAGAAATAAAAGAGGTCAGATTGTCAAAACAAGAAAGGTATAGCCCCATACCAAAAAAGAGAAACACATCTGAATGTGTGCAAGCTTAAATGCCACTCCTAAAAGAACACACTTCTAGTTAGACAAACTGTCTAATCTTGACTAATTAGTTTTAAATTTTTTGCTGATAGGATAGTGAATTTGATAAGACAAACAATTTAATCTTGGCTTATCAGTAGATAGATTAGGATAGAAATTAAAGGTTTAAACATGTTAAAAATCTGAACCTAAGTTTTAAAAGAGAGATGACTCAAATATGTTTTATTTTTTCTGAGTCAAAGGGATGTAAAAATCTGGTTCTAAACAGCTCTAAATCTGAACCAGAGAAAAAGGAAAGACAGCTCAATAAGAATCAAATCAGAGTTGTAGAAAAGAGGAAGGAAGTGCTTGAAACTTTCAGATCTTAAACCTTCCATTTTTTTATTTAAATTTTCTGCAAAATAAATATCTATGTGCAGCTTGTTTTTTATGCCATATATCACAGCAAGTCAAATAGTTTAATCTTGACTTGACTATTTTTAAATTTTTTGTTTAAGAATGTAGAGAATAAAATCTGTTGGACAGTTTAATCCCAACAGATAGTAGATTAGGTAGAGAATTATATGGACTCAACTGTTTAATCTGAGTTCATGCAGAAATAAGGAGTAGAAATAGATTATATTTCCTGCTTTCAAAAATAATAAAATGGTGTGAAAAGAGTTTGCCAATCCAAGTGCAGTCTAATGAATAAAAAATTCTAGATCAGTAGGATTGGGTAGGTATAAAGTTTGTATTGATGAAAATCCATTGTTTTCATAGCTGCTAATATGTTTTTAAAGAAGATCATCCCAGCAAAGGAAGGGCAGCCCAATGGATTAGGCACAGGTCAGCCTCCCAGAGAACAATACAATGAGGCAACTGATCAACCTCCCAGAGAATGCAAGTCTGAAGTTCTTGATACCTTCAAGAAGTCATCATCCCCAAGTGGAGCCACTGTTAGCCACCTATAATATTTGATTATAGCAAAAGGTGGCTAAGACTCGTTGAGCCTCCAAGGAACAAATTTTATTACTAAAAATTTTTGACTCTTGAAGACTCTTGAAAGGCGTCATGCCTCTGTCCAAAATCTTCATTACCTTTGCCATTTTATACTCAGAAATTCTGCTGAAATCATGAGAAGAAACTGCTGCAAAATCATCATTCTACCCCTTCTCTCACTCCAAATAACCTTCATTTTTTTTCCCTTTTTCTCCATAAAAACTCCCTTGTTTTCATAAATCCTCTTCTTCCATTTATGAAAATCACTTTCACATGGTTAAAAACTCACTTTTTAACTTTACTGAAACCCCCAAATCCATTGAAAACCTTGAAAATTTTCATAAAAACAAAGTTTTATTGACTAAGGACTTAAGCACCCTTGGGCTAAGTCCTAAACCACGTCCCCCACATGCCCACACCTTGGAACCACTTGCTAATAGGTTAAGGCGCTTATCGCATCGCAAATTGTTCAAGAACGCAAGTTTTTGCATTTAGTTCCATATTGTAAAAATGTGATTGCGATCATCCCCTTTGTTTTGAGCGCCGGATCTCGTGCTTTCTTTGCAAAAACCAAAGATTATAGACCCAGGCGCTAATCGCAATCGCAATCTTTCCAAATTGCGATTTTATTTAAAAGTGCCCATCACAAATATTTGAGATGCGATCCATCGCAATCGCAACCCTTCCAAATTTCGATTTTATTTAAAGCGCCCATTGCAAATATTTGCGATGCGATCCATCACAATCACAACCCTTCCAAATTGTGATTTTATTTAAAATTCCCATCGCAAATATTTGCGATACAATTGATTGCATCGCAAGATCCCCCAATTGCGACCTCCTGATTAAATCCAAACCGTTCATGTGTCCGGATCAGACGGTCCAAAACCACCCCGCCTTATTTCTTCTCCCTGCTCTCCTTTTGCCTTTCTCACCGATCTCCACCGTTGGATGCTTTCATCCAACGGCTATGCTCCTTTCCCCGCCATCTGAAGCAATCTAAAACTAAAAACACATGATTTCTTAATTGTTTTTGTGTTTTGCAGGTGTTTTAATGGTTTTCCATTGTATAAGGAAGGAAAAACGAGGGTGGGGAAATATGTTTCCTGCACCTTCGAGCTATTAAAAAAGAACCATTCACGGGCTCTATTCAATGATTTATCAATGTTTCATGAGCTTTGGTAACACGTAAAAAGGCCTGTGCGGCCCTGTACATCGACAAGACATTGTTTTATTCGAAAAAACAGTTAAAGGAGTATAAGTTTGAAGACCAAGCACAGCAGATGAAGATTAAAGATAGATCTGGGGAATTATGGCTAAGAATGATTATCAAAAGCCTAATTCCCTGGGTTAAAACACAATTAAAAGAACATTATAAGTGTTTAACAGACAGAAAGGCCTCCACCGCCTTATTTGAGGAAAATTGATTCCTCAACTACCACAGAGCCACCTATTGCCTCAAACCTTTCAAAACAAAGGACGGAGTTATTGAAGAAGATCAGATTTTTCCTCAGCACAGCCAGGGAGTTACTTCTGCAAGGAAATCAATGTAGAAAATATCTACGGAGTTACTCCACACAGCACACAGAGACTTAAAGTCAAATAAAGCTCCCGTTGAGCTTAATTGATAAATTTAAAACAGTTAATACAGTGTTCCACCTGTAAACTTCTTCATCGAGCCCCTCAAAAGGCCGAGAAGTCTTGAATCTGTATTAATTGACCTAAGAGATCTTTTGTTGGATCTCACCTCCTCATTCTTCTGTAAATACCTCAGTAGAAGATGAGAAACTTTTGGTTGGTTGGTTGTTGTTTGATCACAAGCTGTAATATTGAAACTCTCTGAAATCAATACATAGTCCTTTGAAGTTGAAGAACAAATTGAAGTCTTGGAGGTCTTGATGATGTTGTTGCATGTTTGTTCCTGAGAAGGCTCTATCATTGGATTCATGAGCTTGGCTGTTGGTGAAGAATTCTAAACTGTTTCATGTTTTTCCCCCGTTTTCATTATGTTCCATAATTTCTCACTACAATAGGATAGAAAGTATTAGGCTAAGAAATGACTCTTGGAAGCACCTTAGACCTATTCATCCTTCACTGTTTTATGTTTTCTTCTGTTGAAGTATTTTAGAGGCTTTAATCTTTCTCTTTTCTCTTCATGCTTGTTTATTTCCTTAATAGTTTGAACAGTTGGTTTCAACATGATTTATGGTTCTCCCTGCTTGTCTGTTGCCACTTAAAAACTTTTATTGAAGTCTCCCTTTGAAGTTCTTTGCTTATAGTGAATCAGAGAGGTATGTTTTGATCTTTCCCTTTGTTCTCACTTAAACAGTTGGCTTAAAGGTCATTATAATTATGATCATAGATGGTTTTAGGTGTTCCCTCTTCTATGAATGTGATTATCAGTAAATATTATATGTTTTCTAAAGTCCTTTAGAATAAAATCTTTGAGGAAATAGGGTGTTCCCCTAATCTTAGATTTTACTTTGAAAGTTGTTTTGAAATCATTGTTTGCTTAAAGGTGTGATTTGTAGAATTTATGGTTAGCCCTGTCTATCAAAGAACTCTTTATTGTTTCAAATTATGCTTTCAAATTCCCTTTGTTGATAATTAAAACTCTCTTTCCAAATCATTAATGTTCATTCCATTCCAAAAACAAAAGGATCTTGTGGCGAAGTTAGATTTGCCCTTTGATATCCCATATCCTTTGATAAGCGTGTTATGACCTCTTTTTGACTCCATTGCCCAATGAAACAGATATTTTACTGTGCTATATATCTTTCCTAGAAATTTCATGGTCTGTTGTATCAATTCAACCCAACGAAACAAACAAACACCTGCACTTAATAACTAGTCTAAAACCAATACTCTAAGCACACAAGGTAAACTTTTGCAAACAAAATTTGAGAGATCCCTCTCTGATAACAGGAGGAATAGATCCTGTAACTCTAAAGATTGGTTCCAATGTTGCCTTGTCTTTTGATTTTCCAAACTATCAAAACACGGGACACCAACATAATGGCAACCACGGTGGGACCACTGAGTTCATAGTTGCCTAGCAAGGTCTTATAGACTCTTTAGTTTTTCAAACAACCATAGAAAATTAGAAAAACCGAAAAATATTTCAGTTTGGCTTCATAATAAACATGGTGGTGGAACCATAAAAAAATTTACCTTCACAAAAGCTAAAAATGTTCCACCTGGTGACTCCACTGGCCTCCAGTAGGCCTGTTACCCTTCCAATCCTTGTAGACTCCCTTGGGAATTCATTGAGAAATCTCGATCATGCTGTTGGTGGATAGAAAATTTCAAAATCTTCCACCTGGCGACTCCACAATCCCAAAAGACCTAATAACTCCACTGGCAGAAGACTCTGAACTGGTTAGAAAGATACAGTGACCTCAAACACAAACTCAACCATTACAATACCTAGACAATGAGCAAAACTATAGAGAAAATAATAAAGAAAAATTGATGGTCATGATGGAGAAAATGGTGAACATGCTTGGGAAAATATTGCAAAGGCATGAGACTAATTTGAATATTAATGATCTAGAGCAGCCCATCCTCCTTTCAAATCAAGAACAAACCCAAACATTACAAGATATGTGCATTGAACAAGATTACAAAGAAATCAATGAAGAAGGTTGTCAGGAAATTCTTGACTACCTACTTATATCTTGTACCATGCTATTAAGAGAACTCCATAACCAGATTGCAAAAAATAATAGTGAGCAGTGCCTTGAGGAAAACATAAGCCATTTTGAACCCACGAAATTTGAATTAGGAGAAGAGACAACACAACCAGAGTCTCTTCCTTTATGTTATGAATCATTTCAGATTATTAAAAGAGGATGGCATCCTGAAAATATACTTGAAACAATTCATGAACCTTACAATCAAAGTGACTGCCATGAAAATTATGAGGTGTTGTTTGAAAATGAGATAGACCAGGAAAAACAAGAAAAACCTCAAAGTTCCCCTGCAAACTCAAATGGAGATCCATTAGAAGAGGCTCATCAAGACCGATGTGATTTCGTCCTAAGAAAAAAGACAGTTCCTTCTCTCTTAACAAAAGAGGAGATTGATCTAATTTTAAACAGACATCCAACCCCCAAACCTCCATGTGAACAAAACACTTCTGCTCATCTACTTACTAAACCTTGTCGTCTTGAAACAGAAAATAAACTTGTAGATCAACTAAAAGAGAAAATTGATAACCCAATATGCTTGATTGGTGAAATTGTTTATACTAATGATTTTTCAACTTCTGATCAAAATGATGATGATGAGCTCCAAACAGAAACTAGTCATGCAGGGCAACCAGCAGTTGATTGGTATCATGAATTTCATTATCATCAGCTTGAGAGCAACAATCAACCAATCCAATGCATCAGCAATAGCTTTCACATAATTGGGAATCCGCTATCTATTAGTTGTAATGTTGGGGTTGAGAAGAAAGAGGAATTTCTTGAACAAGATGCATATAAGGAACCTCCTCCTGAAAGGTTTGAGGTAATAAGACATATCCCTGGTCAAGAACATGATGATCTCTTCAGAAAGCACAGTCCATGGAATCAGAGCATACCAAAACTACAAAAGGACAACACTGTAATATATGATGATATCTCTAGTTCAGATAATAATGAAGATGAGGAAGTTTTTCTTTCTCATAAGTATCTTTGCCTTAGTCCAGTGGAGAAAGAAGAGATGATCCTGGTTGAAACACATCTTCCAAATACTCTTAACCAGGCATTATTTCAAGATCCCTATGCTCATTTCTTAAAAATATTCGAAGAAGGGATAAAGGTTATTAG
Organism: Pinus albicaulis; assembly: GCA_034641835.2. NCBI lineage: Eukaryota > Viridiplantae > Streptophyta > Pinopsida > Pinales > Pinaceae > Pinus > Pinus albicaulis. Next base: position 760,365,837 of record CM076573.1, on the reverse strand, counting down.
GAGCAGTATATTACCAAAAGCAAGAGGATTATTTAGCATTGCTGCTAAAAAACAAAAAGAATGGGAGTGGCCCTATTTGACCAGCCTACCCAAGGAAATGAAGAAGGGCCAATCATGGAATCATTTGTTGGATTGGTTGTACTGGAAAAGAGAGTTCATCAGCTAAAACATGTAAATTTCCCAAGTTATATTAGGTTAGATAGGAAAGCAATAAAGCTCAGCTTTGAGCATTTAGTTAGTTGTTGATTTTTGTCTTGTAAGAAAAAGAAAAATCAAAAAACAAAGAAAGAAAGAAAAGAGGGCAGATTGTCAAAACAAGAAAGGTATAGCCCCATACCAAAAAAGAGAAACAAATCTGAAAGTGTGCAAGCTTAAATTCCACTCTTAAAAGAACACACTTCTAGTTAGTCAAACTGTCTAATCTTGACTAATTAGTTTTAAATTTTCTGCTGATAGGATAGTGAATTTGATAAGACAAACAATTTAATCTTGGCTTATCAGTAGATAGATTAGGATAGAAATTAAAGGTTCAAACATGTTCAAAATCTGAACCTAAGTTTTAAAAGAGAGATGACTCAAATATGTTTTATTTTTTCTGAGTCAAAGGGATGTAAAAATCTGGTTCTAAACAGCTCTAAATCTGAACCAGAGAAAAAGGAAAGACAGTTCAATAAGAATCAAATCAGAGCTGTAGAAAAGAGGAAGGAAGTGCTTGAAACTTTCAGATCTTAAACCTTCCATTTTTTTATTTAAATTTTCTGCAATATAAATATCTATGTGCAGCTTGTTTTTTATGCCATATATCACAGCAAGTCAAATAGTTTAATCTTGACTTGACTGTTTTTAAATTTTTTGTTTAAGAATGTAGAAAATAAAATCTGTTGGACAGTTTAATCCCAACAGATAGTAGATTAGGTAGAGAATTATATGGACTCAACTGTTTAATCTGAGTTCATGCAGAAATAAGGAGTAGAAATAGATTATATTTCCTGCTTTCAAAAATAATAAAATGGTGTGAAAAGAGTTTGCCAATCCAAGTGCACTCTAATTAAAAAAAAATGCTAGATTAGTAGGATTGGGTAGGTAGAAAGTTTGTATTGATGAAAATCCATTGTTTTCATAGCTGCTAATATGTTTTTAAAGAAGATCATCCCAGCAAAGGAAGGGCAGCCCAATGGATTAGGCACAGGTCAGCCTCCCAGAGAAAAATAGAATGAGGCAACTGATCAGCCTCCCGGAGAATGCAAGTCTGAAGTTCTTGATATCTTCAAGAAGGCATCATCCCCAAGTGGAGCCACTGTTAGCCACCTATAATATTTGATTATAGGAAAAGGTGGCTAAGACTTGTTGAGCCTCCAAGGAACAAATTTTATTACTAAAAATTGTTGGCTCTTGAAGACTCTTGAAAGGCCTCATGCCTCTGTCCAAAATCTTCATTACCTTTGCCATTTTATACTCAGAAATTCTGTTGAAATCATGAGAAGAAACTGCTGCAAAATCATCATTCTACCCCTTCTCTCACTCCAACTAACCTTCATTTGTTTTTCCTTTTTTCTCCATAAAAAATCCCTTGTTTTCATAAATCCTCTTCTTCCATTTATGAAAATCACTTTCACATGGTTAAAAACTCACTTTTTAAACTTTATCGAAACCCCCAAATCCATTGAAAACCTTGAAAAAATTCATAAAAACAAAGTTTTATTGACTAAGGACTTAAGCCCCCTTGGGATAAGTCCTAAACCACTTCCCCCACATGCCCACGCCTTGGAACCACTTTCTAATAGGTTAAGGCGCTTATTGCATCGCACATTTTTCAAGAACGCAAGTTTTTGCATTTAGTTCCATATTGTAAAAATGCGATTGCAATCAACCCCTTTGTTTTGAGCCTCAGATCTCGTGCTTTCTCTGCAAAAACCAAAGATTATAGAACTAGGCGCTAATCGTAATCACAATCTTTCCAAATTGTGATTTTATTTAAAAGCGCCCATCGCAAATATTTGCGATGCGATCCATCGCAATCGCAACCCTTCCAAATTGCGATTTTATTTAATGCGCCCATCGCAAATATTTGCGATGCGATCCATCGCAATCGCAACCCTTCCAAATTGCGATTTTATTTAAAATGACCATCGCAAATATTTGCGATGCGATTGATCACATCACAAGATCCCCCAATTGCGGCCTCCTGATTAAATCCAGACCGTCCATGTGTCCGGATCGGACGGTCCAAAACCACCCCGCCTTATTTCTTCTCCCCGCTCTCCTTTTGCATTTTTCTCTGATCTCCACCGTTGGATGCTTTCATCTAAAGTCTACGCTCCTTTCCCTTCCATCTGAAGTAGTCTAAACCTAAAAACGCAGGATTTCTTAATTTTTTTTGTGTTTTGCAGGTGTTTTAATGGTTTTCCATTGTATAAGGAAGGAAAGACGAGGGTGGGGAAAGACATTTCCTGTGCCTTCAAGCTATTAAAAAAGAACCATTCACGGGCTCTATTCAATGATTTATCAATGTTTCATGAGTGTTGGTAACACGTAAAAAGGCCTGTGCAGCCTTGTACATCGACAAGACACTGTTTTATTCGAAAAAACAATTAAAGGAGTATAAGTTTGAAGACCAAGCATATCAGATGAATATTAAAGATAGATCTGGGGAATTACGGCTAAAAATGATTATCAAAAGCCTAATTCCCTGGGTTAAAACACAATTAAAAGAACATTATAAGTGTTTAACGGACAGAAAGGCCTCCACCTTCTTATTTGAGGCGAATTGATTCCTCAGCTACCACAGAGCCACCTGTTGCCTCAAACCTTTCAAAAAAGAGGTTGGAGTTATTGAAGAAGATCATATTTTGCCTCAACACAGCCAGGGAGTTAATTCTGCAAGGAAATCAATGCAAAAAATATTTGTGGAGTTACTCCACACAGCACACATAGCCTCAAATTCAAATAAAGCTCCCTCCGAGCTTAATTCATAAATGTAAAACAGTTAATACAGTGTTCCACCTATATACTTCTTCATCGAGCCCCTCAAAAGTCCAAGAAGTCTTGAATCTGTATTAATTGACCTAAGAGATCTTTTGTTGGATCTCACCTCTTCATTCTTCTATAAATACCTCAGTAGAAGATGAGAAACTGTTGGTTGGTTGGTTTTTGTTTGATCACAAGCTGTAATATTGAAACTCTCTGAAATCAATACATAGTCCTTTGAAGTTGAAGAACAAATTGAAGTCTTGGAGGTCTTGATGATGTTGTTGCATGTTTGTTCCTGAGAAGGCTCTATCATTGGATTCATGAGCTTGTTTGTTGGTGAAGTATTCTGAACTGTTTCATGTTTTTCCCCTGTTTTCATTATGTTCCATAATTTCTTACTACATTAGGATAGAAAGTATTAGGCTAAGAAATGACTCTTGGAAGCACCTTAGACCTGTTCATCCTTCACTGTTTTATGTTTTCTTCTGCTGAAGTATTTTAGAGGCTTTAATATTTCTCTTTAGTCTTCATGCTTGTTTATTTCCTTAATAGTTTGAACAGTTGGTTTCAACATGATTTATGGTTCTCCCTGCTTGTCTGTTGCCACTTAAAAACTATTATTGAGGTCTCCCTTTGAAGTTCTTTGCTTATAGTGAATCAGAGAGGTTTTTTTTTATCTTGCCCTTTGTTCTCACTTAAAAAGTTTGCTTAAAGGTCATTATAATTATGATCATAGATGTTTTTAGGTGTTCCCTCTTCTATGACTGTGATTATCAGTAAATCTTATATGTTTTCTAAAGTCCTTTAGAATAAAATATTTGAGGAAATAGGGTGTTCCCCAAATCTTAGATTTTACTTTGAAAGTTGTTTTGAAATCATTGTTTGCTTAAAGGTGTGATTTGTAGAATTTATGGTTAGCCCTGTCTATCAAATAACTCTTTATTGTTTCAAATTATGCTTTCAAAATCCCTTTGTTGAGAATTAAAACTCTCTTTCCAAATCATTAATGTTCATTCCATTCCAAAAACAAAAGGATCCTGTGGCCAAGTTAGATTTTCCCTTTGATATCCCATATCCTTTGATAAGCGTGTTATGAACTCTTTTTGACTCCATTGCCCAATGAAACAGATATTTTATTGTCCTATATATCTTTCCTATACCTTTCATGTTCTGTTGTATCAATTCAACCCAACCAAACAAAAAAACGCCTGCACTTAATAACTAGTCTAAAACCAATACTCTAAGCACACAAGATAAACTTTTACAAACAAACTTTGAGAGATCCCTCTTTGAGAACAGGAGGACTAGATCCTGTAACTCTAAAGATTGGTTCTGATGTTTCCTTGTCTTTTGATTTTCCAAACTATCAAAACACGGGACACCAACAAGCTGCATTAGAGGGTATCCCACTACATATTTGATTCGGATGATTTCAGGCCATATGCCCCGTCCTTTTAGAGCTCTCCATAGAGATTTTTATTAAAGGTGCATTCAAAAAGGAGCATAAATTCAAGAGACCCCAGCCGCCAACATCCTTAGGGGTCGAAATATTGTCCAGCTTGCATAGATGATTTTTTTGTCCTAGAAGCCCCTGTCCATAAAAAATGAGAAATAGCAGCATTGATTAATGACACCATGTGTTTAGAGATATGAACTAGATTAGCCCAATAAACCACTAATTTCTATAAAACTACTTGAACAATAATGTATCTCCCCCCTAAAGATAGCCATGTATGAGACCATTTTAGAATTATGCCTTTAAACTTGTCAACAAGCCACTTCTAGTCTGTTGTCTTATAACCACAAGGCTTCAAATTGAACTCCAGGTATGAAATACCCTCCAATATTTTCTTGGTCTAAATTGTAGAAATTATACAAACAATATGTATATCATGGATTCAATCCAATCTAAAAAAGTACTAAAGTTGGATACTAAATTTCTTCTACAAATCAATTGCAGAAATTAAACACAATCGCCAGTCACATGAAGCAAATAGGAATCAATCAAACCATAACACAAATAATTTCCCAAGGAAATCTTGCTGCTCAAAACCACACTATCTTCTATTGTATATTCAGCATGGATACATCCTTCTATTGTTCTCTAATTCTCTCACACTATCCTGGAAAAGGTGACCAACACTTAGCCAATTCTCAGCCTCTAAACAGCCTACCTTGCTTGCGCAATTCCTGATTAATGCAATCCCTATTCTTTAAGATTTTTGGCCTTCCTAAACTACGCTAGTACCATTGGAAATCCTATGTTGTTTTAACTGCATATGGGAAGCCTACTAATATCACAACTGAAAGTTAAATTCCCCTTAACCTTTGTCTCAACTGGGTCTCCACTGGAACTGACATGCATGCAACTAATAATAGTAAATAATCAGTTGCATGGAAGATCATTGATTGTGAATTAAATATGATTTAATTCACTTGATCTCTCACTAGTGCAACAAATAGTTACAACTAGTCCAACTGACTTTAGCTCACGTAACTGAGTTAACTGATTTCTCGTGCATTAAACTCATGCACTTAACTACAAATTGAACTCTAAAACACATAGAATCACTTTGCATGCCTCACCAACTACCCTCAACTCGAAATTCATGAGCTAAATGAGTTTATCACACTTAGTTAACTATTACAAGTGATTATGAGATATGATTACATTTTATTGTCCATCTTAATTAAGGGAAAATTAAAATAGACACTGCACCAAATTTAGCCCACACTAGTGTAGGTACTGCTTGGACCTCCTAGTCCCACACTAGTGTAGGTGGTGTCATGTTGCTTCCGGATGCCAATTTCATTGTTTCTTGTTGCAAACTTCAACACTCCCTCTCAACAAGAACGGAATGCCCTTGCATGCGACATGCAACTCTTGCATGCGACATGTAGCTCTTGCATGCAACACTTCTCTAGTGTTTATCGCACATGCAACTCTTGCATGCAACACTTCCCTAGTGCTTCTCGCACATGAAACCTTTGCATGCAACACTTCCGAAATTGAATAGTCTCCAAACAACTAAATCAATATAATGCATCTATCATCAGAAGCTTCTGACTGTTGCTAGCTACTGCACATGTCTACTAGATTCTCTGTGTTGTTGACATCTACATCCATGCACTCAGCACTGCTACCAAGTCTAATATGTCCTCCAATATCTGACACCTTTCACTCTGATTTCTATCCTCCTGACATTTGACTGCGTCAATCTAACTGATCCTGCTACTATTGTACTTGTGGGCTCCTCGTAGCCAGGTTAGATCCATGAGACGCACCATCTCTAAGACCCTACCCAAATTTCTTCTTAGGATTAATTTTGCACATCGCCCCACCTCACACTTGGAGGTATAGCTGCATGTACTTCCTCTACCCATATGGCTCGAAATTTCTTTTCTTGGGTGGTTTCTACCACTCCATGATCCTCCACATGTGGTTTCTCCAAGTATTGAGGTTCATTCTTTGGAACAAGAGTTCCTCATCTGCATGCAAATCCAGCTCCCTCTCAAGGGAAAATCACATGGCTTTCTCACACTTCCCCATGGTACATCCCTTTCATGTGTCTATCTGCGCAAGAGTACCCTTTGGAAGCCTTGTAGAATTCTGTTGCATGACCTTCAAAGCTCCGTGGTGTAGATGGCCCAATCTCCTATGCCATAACTCACCCTCATCTAGGCTCACCACTTTGTCCACCTTACCCATGAATGTTGTGCAACCATATACATCAAGTTTATAGAGATTATTCACATGAATTCCAATCTTCTTGGCCTGTCCTATGGCTTTTTGTCAAAGGAAAGCTTTCCCTTCAAAGAAAACCACATCATAACCTCTATCCTCCAACATTGTGACTGAAACTAAATTTTTCTTCAAGCCCGGTACATGCATTACATATTTTAATAAGAAGGGTTTACCTGATTATCTCTGGAAGGTAACTATACTAATCCTAGTAGCATTGTACCTCCCATCATCACCCATTTATATATGCATCTGGAGGTCCTTCTCCTCCAAGCTACTGAAAAGTTTTTTGTCTCTCGTCATGTGAAAGGATGCACCATTATCCAAGTACCACCCTGATCCCATTGCACTTGACACCATGCATGTGATCTACGAGAAGTCCAATTCAGATTGCAAGGCGAAAGCCTTACCAGCTTCAAATCCTGAATCCTTATTTTTCTTCTTCTTTTGTGGACATTTAGTGGCTTGATTTCCATGCTCATGATAGTGAAAACACTTCACTATGGATATGTCGTGCTCCTTGCCTTCTTCACCGGACTTGGATTTGGAAGAGGATTTCTTTTCCTTCCCCTTATTTACCTTACCATCCAAGGCACAATTTTCTTCATCATCTTCCTTAGATGAAGATCTATCCCTGGTATTCCACCTGAATTCTTCTTGCAACAAATCTGACCAAAGTCGTTCCTAATCTGGCACCTTCTCCCTCCCATTGACAGAGTCCTGATAACTATGCCAACTTTTGGGAAGTATTAGAAGAGCTAGGCTCACCACATCATCATCCACAATATTAATTCTAACGCTCCCAAGCTCATCTCATCATTGGACAAATTTTGTTAAATATATTCAAATAGTGTCTCCTTTATCCATTTTGATTTTCCTGAGTTTGTCCTTCAGTGCCAATTTTCTATGATCACTGCTGCTCTGAAACAGATCTATCAAAGCCTTCCACATTGCATATGGAGTCACTTTTCCATGGAGGCTTGAGACAATGTGGTCTCGTACTCCCTCCAATAAGATCTTCTCGCCCTTACAACCTTATTTTTCCAAGCATCAAGATTTGTGGCATCTGCTACAGCAAGTTTGGGAACATCATTATCAATGAATTCTTTTAACCCATTGTCCTCCAGTACTGCCTCCATCCCATATTTCCACGCGATATAATTGGAACTTCCCTTGATTTAATACTCCTATCTCATGCCATTGAAAGCCATTTCGATCCTTATTCTCTTGTCGCATGAAGAATACTTTTGAAAATTCGAATTCTATACAGTCACAAGCTCAAATTCTCCTCCACTATAGTGATTTCCTATGCTGTGATAACATGTAGAAATTATACAAACAATATGTATATCATGGATTCAATCCGATCTAACAATGTACTAAAGCTAGATACGAAATTGCTTCTACAAATCAATTGCGGAAATGAAACACAAGTGCCAATCACATGAAGCAAAGAGGAATCAATCAAACCACAACACATATAATTTCATGAGAAAAGCTTGCTAGTAAAAACCCCACTATATTCTATTGTATATTCAGCATGGATACATGAAACAATTACAATACACTCTTCTCACAAGAGTCTCCTATACTCAGCGAATTGTCTCACACTATCCTAGAAAAACTAAACATCCTCTAAACATCCTGCCTTTCTTGCGCGATTTATCATGAATGAAATCCCTTTTATTTAGTAATTTTGGCCTTTCTAAACCACGCTAGTATCATGGGAAATCCTGTGGTGTTTTAACTGCATTTGGGCAGCCTGCTAATATCACAATGGATAGTTAACTTCCCTTTGACCTTTGTCTCAACTGGGTCTCCACTAGAACTGACATGCATGCAGCTAATAATAGTAAATCATCATTTGCATGGAAGATCACTGATTTTGAATTAAATATGATTTAATTCACTTGATCTCTCACTAGTGTAACAAACAGTTACAACTAGTCCAACTGACTTTAACTCAAATAACTGAGTTAACTGATTTATCATGCATTAAACTCATGCACTTAACTGAAAATTGAACTCTAAAACACGTAGAATCACTTTGCATGCGTCACCAAATACCCTCAACTCGAAATTCATGATCTAACTAAGTTTATCACACTTGGTTAAGTAGTACAAGTGATTATGATATAAGATTACATTTTATTGTCCATCTTAATTAAGGGAAAATTAAAATAGACATTGCACCAAATTTATCCCACACTAGTGTAGGTGCTGCTAAGACCTCCTGGTCCCACACTAGTGTAGGTGCTGCTTGGACCTCCTAGTCCACACTAGTGTAGGTGCTATCATGTTTCTTTCGAACGCCAATTTCATTGTTTCTTGTTGCAAAATTCAACATGAACGCCCAGAAACCCAACAATGAAGTTGATCTCATTAATGTCACCATGAGCATAAATGAGGAAATATTTACCTTTGTTTATGTGTATTCTAGAGGCAGCACCAAAACGAAGAAGGATGTAATGTAGATAAAACCAGTGGTTTCTTAGAAGCCTGCCAAAGACAAGTAAGTCATCTACAAAAAAAGAATGAGAAATACTAACAGTGGCTAAGAAAGATATGCCCTGAAAGTAACCAACTTGATTTTCCATATTTAATATATTGTTGAAGCTGTCCATGATGAGAATGAAATTTAAGGGTGAAAGAGCACACCTGTGGCGAAGTCCCCTACCCACCACAAAAAAATCATATGGCAATCCATTTATGATAACTGCATACCTGACAGTTGAAATACAAGCCATGATCCATCTAATGTTTTGCACTGAGATAACAACCCTTAAGAGAACCAATCTAATAAAATACCAGTCCACACAGTCATATGCATTATATAGATCAACTTTCATAATGAGCGCCTCCATTTTTCGTGAATGGACAGAATGCAACACTTCTTGAGTAGATGCAACAACATCATGAATTGAGCGGCCCTGTAGGAACCCATATAGTTCCGTAGAAATGCAGCTTGACAGCACCCCTTTAATTCTTAGTACAATGATTTTATATGAGATTTTGTATATGACGTTGCATAAGGAAATCAACCTAAAATATGTAAATGAATTGGGTTAAGATGATTTAGTAATTAATGCTAAAAAGGTAGAATTCATATCGCCTGGAATGAATCCTGATAGCCCCGCCTGCTCAATAACTTATGGCAATTCATATGCCATTAACTCAAAAAAAAGAATGAAGAATTCAGCTGGCCATCCATCCGGGCTAGGACTCTTGTCTTGAGCAAAACATTTGAGGACTACCCCAATATCATCTTTGGAGATGAATTTCCCCAATTCCTCATTTGCAGTGTTGTCGAACATGACGGGCATGTGGTCCATCACCCACTTCTGGATTCTATAATCAATCCGAGCCTCTGCCTTATAGAAATTTGAGAAATAGTTAACTGCTTCCTTCTATATGTCCACAATGGAGCATACTTCATTGCCATCTGCCAAATCAATGTTCCAAATTGAGTTTATATTTATTAGCCCATTTTCCATTTGATGATAGTATTTGGTGTTCAGGTCACCTTCCTTTAGCCATTGAACGCGGCTCTTGAGTTTCCAGGTCACCTCCTGTATCTTTAGGATTTCCATCCTTATTTTCTCCAGCGCTTCCAGTTGATCATTGTTTGCTGGGTCGGAAAATAATCTTTCATTCCTTCACAAGTGTGTGCCACCTTTTCAAAGATGGCACTGAACTCCACAAGAAGCTCTTTATTTTTTTCCCATTCCCATTTTTTCATGCGGAGTTTCATTTTGCAAAGCATCTTTGATAATTTCCTCCACCCATCCTTCCTAGAATTTGAAGCTTCCTCATTCCATATTTCAATAACCAACTGATTGAATTGAGGATCATTAAGCCATATTCTATTGAACTTAAAACGTAGGCCACGTCTGACCTGTTCCATGCACCATGAGAAAGTAATGACCATTTGATCTAATAGTGAGGAAACAACCACTTGTGACCAAATGTTTCCCAATATTTGTGAAAATTTCTCATGAACCATAGCCCTGTCAATGCACTTCCCTATAAACTCAAGTCCCGAACGATGATTGGTCCAAGTCGGGACAAGGGGAGCAGGGCGAATGTCCAAAAGATGATTATCATTAAAAATATGTCCAATTCGGTCGGCCAGAGGGTCTTTTTGATACCTCAGCCCTAGTTTTCACCTGACGACAGAGTGGAATTGAAATCCCCAATTACTATGAGGTTGCTAATGCATAGAATATTCAATGAGTCTAGATGGTCGTAGAAAGACGAGCAGTGATGGAAAGGCGCATATAAATTAATCAAATGCAATTTCTCAGGAAATCCCCTAAAATTCCCTAAGAGAATTATACCCCCAAAGAATCTATATATAAGCTCGAAAATTTTCCAACATGGGGTTTAACATAGCCAACATGCCCCTGGCTCTACCAATTGAATCAATACCAACCGCATGCCATCCCGGTTGGATTTTAAGAAGAGTACAGAGGGATTTTGAACGAGAGCATATGGTCTCTTGGAATAGTGCAACAAAGGGTTGTGTTCAACAAATAAGTCTCGAAGGTGGAGATGTTTCGAGGGGTCGCCTATCCCCCTTATGTTGAGATATATTATAGAGTTCATTGGGGAACCTATACAGGGTTGCATGCTCTAAGTTCCCAGAGATCATCAACTGAAGAAATTGGTACATCTCTAAAATCATATAGATCATCCTTGATCAAGGATTTAGTCTTGAGCCAACCTCTAAAATGTGTAGTTCCAGATTTGGATTTTTTCATCACAATGATGTTTGAAGCCAAAGAAGGTAATATGTTGATGGGGGGATCAAGAGGCGCCTTACAAAACATAGTTAAGGAAGCAATTTCAAGGGTCGAGTTTCCAAGCAAAGACTCAATGTCGCTCCCAACCATGTTCCTCGAAGAATCGGAGGGGCCTCCCGCCTCCAAATCGTGAGGGGGAGAGGGTGAGGTCCATTCAAGTGGAGGCACATAGGGGGAAATAGTCGTCAAGACAACCAAACTTAGATCAATTGGAGGTCCTTCAGAATTATCGGATGGGCAAGAATTATCCATCTTGTGAATAGGGGGGAGAGTTGTAGTTGGTGGCATACATAAGGTGCACGAGTCAAGGAGAGGGAGGTCAACATCCGGCTTGGGAGAACAGTAAAGAAAGGGGTGCCTATCAGAATGAGATGCATATGTACTAGAAAAATCACGTTTAGAAGAAGGAATAGACATCTTACCCGAGATGTGACGATCATATGAACTGTGAGACGACTTCCCCTTGTATGAACCGCGCTGATAGTTTTTGTTGTGCCCTACTTGTCAATGATGTAAGGGACATATGTTCATTAGGTGACCAGTATGGTGGCAAATAAGACACTTGAAATGAACCCCCAGAAATCAATTCTTTGACTATGTCGTCGCTAACCCCAGAGCAAGTCCACATTGCAGGCAAGCCTCCTACAAAGATGACTTCAACCAGGAGCCAAGAAATACATTTATCATATGTACCTAGAATTTTCAGGTCAACATGCCTGATGCGCCTAATTTAGTTTCCAATCCCAGTCAAGGCCTTGAGAGTCCAAAATTCAAGGGGGGGGCCTAACAACTTAACCCGGACCAGATTATTTTTTGGCACCTCTATGACCAGGTTAAAGCGAAGTTATGAAGGCAGTAGCTGCATAAAACTCCTGCCACGCACCCATATGCGCCTAAGAATTTTGACGCAATCATCCTCGTGCATGAAGTGAATGCTGAACCATGTATTCATCATCAAACTTACCTTCAGAGAATATCCCAGAATGGGGCTCTATGTGATCTTAACCCACTCCACCATGTCAACTTATGCCATATCCAAGAATATCCATTGTCTGATTAGAGCCCTTTTTTAGAGGCTTGCCACCCGACCCGATAAGTCATCATATTCCAATATTACCTGTTTGATCTTAGTAGCAGGTTTTGACAATTTTTTCCGGACATGCCTTTCCCATTTTTGAGATTATGAGAGCCCTCCCGTGAATTCATAAGGCCTCCATGTGTCTCCATGTGACCCTTTTCCACATGAGTCGAAGTTTCACCAGTTGGCCCCAGCCTAGACCATGAGTGAGGCCCCATAACCAGGCCCATGTCTGCATTGCGGGCCCTTTCCACCTCCAACGTGGCAACAATTAGTGCTTCATGTGCTAATGTGTCCGAAGAGAGAATGTCGTAAACATCCACCATCGCTTTCTGACACCAAGAGTCAATACCCCTTATAGACCTAACACAAACTTTGATACTCCACCCACCTATTAAACACACCATACACGAGCTTAGAGCCGAAAATGTCTTGTTTAGATGTATTGTCATAAGATTTTAAACCTTCCTTAATGAGGAGCCATTGTCTAGAATAGGAACAACCTGGATTGTTTGAAACTGCACTAGAAAGACCTCGAGAATGTTCCCAACAACCCACTTACCTATCCTCACATACCAAAATCATGATTCCAAATCATACGAAATGGAAGAGATATGACTTGGGGTACAAAGGAATAAGGAGATTGTCAGGGATCCTTCGGGTAAAGTGTGAGCACGACAGGAGTAGTTGAATTCAAAAATTTCCTTACTATTGGAAAATCCAAGGACTCCGGAAACTATGGTGGTGGATTGGCTAGGATGACGGAAAAACTAGAGAGAGATAGTGTACAGGGCCAACTCAAAGATTGCAGCAACAACATCTAGCATAGTGCCACCAGCAAAAATAATATTGAAATACAAAGTCCTTACAAGTTCTGGAAATTATAAAGGAATCTACCCATTTATGCCACAGAAGGGTCCTTATAGACCGATTCAATGTGTATGGAGTTTCAGAGCTCTTAGATGCTTCAAGTGGAGGTAACCTAGATCCTCGGTTTTTCATTGAACCGATTGCATGAAGCCTCCAAATGCGTTTTGAAAATGGCAGTCAGAATGATGAGAATTTTTATAGCCAATATCCAAATTTGAAATATAACAACATTGTAATCAGAAACCATAATGCACCCTAGCATGCATGCGCCACCCAAATCAGAACTATTCAGCTAAGGCCCGATAAGAGCTTGAGTTTCATCTTGAATCCCTCCTAATAGTGACAAAACCCTAGCTTGTACCAATTATAGTATACAACCCAACGTTACTATCATCCCACACAAACCCTGTTCATGTTTCTTGGCCCAGTTATAGATTACCATTAAGAGCTTGTAGGTAGAAACTAGTTTTCCAGTATTAATGATCACAGACAAGAGAGAAAAACTAAAAAATATCATTCAAAAACATAAACCTTCACACCTCATAAACCATATTCGAACCATAATACTTCATTCCCGCTCAGGTAGAGATACCTAGACACAAAACAAAGCCCAAGTATATATTAATTTAGACCCTACCACCGTACCCGACATTCATACATGAGAGCAGTTGGAATTAATTTTTGGAACTAGTCCAGGCTGTCAGCAGTTGTTGAAGAAGTTGTAGGAAAAGGAAGAAGAAGTTTTTTGAAGCAGTTTTCCAGCAAAGTGAAGGTTTCAGCAAGTCAGTGAGAAAGATTGTTGAAGAACACAGTCAAGTTTGTAAGCATAGTTCAGAAAGTTAGCTATGGAAGGAGCTAACACAAGCATGAGTATGGGAAATACTCAACTCCCACAGTTCAACGGGAAGAACTATGACTATTGGGTAATCACAATGAGAACCCTCTTTACCTCTCAAGATTTATGGGAGCTAGTTGAAGATGTTTTAGAAGAACCAGCAGATGAAAATGCATTTAATGCCTTAACACAGGTAGAGAAGGATTTTTTGAAGAGTAATAGGAAGAAGGACTCAAAATCCCTCTTCTATCTCTATCAAGCAGTGCATGAAAGTGTATTTCCAAGTATTGAAGTAGTAAAGAGATCCAAGGATGCATGGGATACCCTCCAGACAGCCTACCAAGGTATGGAGAAGGTAAAGATAGCAAAGCTTCAATTAATGAGAAGGGATTTTGATGTTATTTGTGTGAAAGAGTTTGATACAATAGACTCATTCTTCACTTTGTTGATTTGGTTGGTCACCCAAATGAGATATCATGGAGAGACAATAGAAGAAAGAAGAATAGTGGATAAAGTGTTGAGGAGCTTACCCTCAAGGTTTGATGTGATAGTCACAACCATTGAAGAGACAAAGGATCTCTCAAAGTTTACTATTGATGAGCTTCATGCATCATTGATGAAACATGAACAAAGATTGGGTAGAATAACAAACTCATCTTTGGAGCATGCCTTCAAGACCCAAATATCTTTTGGAGGAGGAAGAGGTCAAGGCAGAGGAAACTACAGAAGAAAAGGAAGAGGTAGAAACCAAAACAGAGGAGGAAGAAATAGCCCTGCAAATACAACTAGAAGGGACAGCAATCAAAATCAGAACCAAGGCCAAGGCAGCAGCCAGCAAGGTGGACAAAATCAAGAACATGGACAAAGGTATGATAAATCCCAAGTCCAATGTCATTACTGTAAGAAGTATGGCCGTTATGCCAATGAATGTAGGTAGAAACAGAGTGACATGGGTAATAGACCCAATGATAATTTTAATAAAGAAAATATCAGTCAAGAGAAGTTGTTTTTAGCATGTAATATGGCTAAAGAAAAGAATGAAGATAAATCGTTTCTAGATTCAGGATGTAGCAACCATATGACTAGAAACATTTCTATGTTTTCCATGATTGATGAAAATGTAAAGTCTCAAGTAACATTGGGGACAGACAGTAAGGTCTCTGTCATGGGAAAAGGTAGAGTGAGTGTTTTGACAAAGAAGGGAGAAGGAAAAACCATATCGGATGTTTACTATGTGCCTGGTATGAAGTGTAACCTTTTGAGCATCAGACAACTCATTCATAAAGGCTATAATGTTTTCTTTGAAGATGATGTATGCACCATCATGGATAAAACACAACACTGTTACCGATGAAATAGGTAACCTGACCTCAAAATGGGAACTCTAGCCCAAAAAGATTCAAAAAACGTGAAAAAACACCCCAAAAACAAAAAAAAAGTGTATTCCAGAACGCACTTGGTTTTTTTTGAAGGTCAAATTTCAACATTTTATAAAATTATGCTAAAAACAAAATTGTTTCTTGAAAAAAGGAATGAAAAAACACCCTCAAAACAAAACCAGTTGAAGTCGGAATAACCAAAAAAAAAAAATTGTAATATTTTTGACATTTTTAAAAATAGAAATAATTTTTTTTAATTTTTAAAATTCAAAAATTAAAAAAACCTAAAATTTAAGAAAAAAAATAAATTTAAAAAATAAAAACATTCTAAAGCTTAAAATTTAAAAATATATAGGAATAAAAAAAATAGCAATAAAAACAAAATAAAAATTTTAATTCAAACATTAAAAAAAAGAAGCTAAAATTTAAGAAAAAAATTTAAAAAAAATTAAAGATTAAAATTTCAAAATATATAGAAATAAAAAAATAAAAATAAAAAGAAAATAAAAATATTAAATTAAAAAGAAAAACATGTTAAAAAAGAAAGAAATTATAAAAAATAAAATATAGAAATTAAATGTAAAAAAGAAAAAGGAAATGTTTATTAAATTTAAAAAAAATTAAATTTAAAGAAATATATTAAATTTTAATAAATTTAAAGCTTTAAAAAAAAAATATGTTATTGAAATTGAAAGTAAAAAAATTAAAAATTAATTAAAAATAAAAAATGAAAAAACAAATACAATAAAAATATTAAATTTAAAGAAAAATATATTAAAAAAACAAATAGATTTTAAAAAATATATTAAATTAAAATTAAAATATATATATATATATATATATATATATATATATATATATATATATATATATATATATATATATATTAGATTTTAATAAATTTAAAAAAAAAATGTTAATATTAAAATAACAAATTAAATTTAAAAAAAAAATATTAAATTTTAATAAATAAATGAATAAACAAATAAATTTTGAAATAAAAATTAAATTTTAAATATAAAGAAAAAAAATTTGTTAAAATAAAAAGTTAAAAAACTTTAAAAAGCAATTAAAATTGAAAATTTGAAAAAAATAAATTAAAAAATAAAATATCAAATAAAAAATAAAATAAAAAACAAATTAATTTGAAAATATTAAGTTTAACTTTAAAAAAAAATCTAATTTTAAGTACACAATTTTAATTGAAATAAAAAAATATAAAATTTAATGTAATTAAAAAAATAATAATAAAAAAATAAAATACTAAAAAAATATTAAATTCAAATAAATAAATTAAAAAAAATACAAAATTTACTCAATTTTTAAAAATTAAATGAAAAAACTAAACATAAAATTTAATAATAAAAAAAATATATATGAAAAAATAAAAATAAATATCAATAAAATAATAAAAAAATACGAAATTTAATATAAATTATTAACAAAATTTAGAAAAAAAAATTAAAACAAATAAAATTTCAAATATAAAAATTAAATAAAAAAATAATAATTTTAAATTTTTTGAATTAAAAAAAATATATTAAAAATTAAAAAAATTAAAAATAAAAAAGAATTTTTTGATTGTGGTGGCGCCGCCAAGGCGGGAGGCCAATTCTGGGAAGCGCTCTTCTGGGATGCGGGAAGGCGATTCCTGGAATCAGCCTCTAGTGGCAGGAGGGCGATTCCCGAAATCGGCCTCAGGGCGATTCTCGGAATCATCCTGAGGACGCGAGAGGGCAATTCTCGAAATCGGCCCCCCGCGGTGGGAGGGCAATTCCCGGAATCAACCTCCCGTGGTGGGAGGGTGATTCTAGGAATCGGCCTCAGGGCGATTCCCGGAATCGGCCTCTCGCGGTGAGAGGGTGATTCCCGGAATCGGTGGGAGGGCAATTCCTGGAATTAGCATCTCACCGCGGGAGGGTGATTCCCATAATCGGCCTCTCGCCACGGGAGGGCAATTCCCAGACTCGGCCTCCCACGGTGGGAGGGCGATTCCCGGAATCGGCCTCCCACCCAAGTGGCGGCGGAGGCCGGCTGCTGGGCGGGGGGCTGCAGCCCCCTGCCTGCCCAGCAGGTGGCCTCCACCGCCACCTTGGTAGGAGGCCAACTGGCGGCGCCACCACGATCAAAAAATTCTTTTATTTTTTTTATTTTTTTTAATTTTTAATAATTTTTTTTTAATTTGATTTTTATTTTTTATTTTTAAAATTCAAAAAATTTAAAATTATTTTTTTTTAACTCAAATTTTTTATTTTAAATTTAATTTGTTTTAATTTTTTTCTTTTTTTCTTTTTTAATTTTGTTTTTAAATTTAATATTTTAGATTAATTATTTTTTAAAATTTAAAATTTATTCATTAAATTTATTAAATTTTAATTTAATTTAATTTTTTTTTAAATCTTTTAGTTTATTTGGTTTTTCATTTTTTAAATTTATAAATTGTTTTATTTAAAAAAAAACAGCAAATTT
The DNA here is from genome assembly GCA_034641835.2 of Pinus albicaulis. Lineage (NCBI taxonomy): Eukaryota > Viridiplantae > Streptophyta > Pinopsida > Pinales > Pinaceae > Pinus > Pinus albicaulis. The sequence goes on along the minus strand of CM076573.1, from coordinate 760,347,692 downwards.
ATGGATATTTGTTTTTTAATTATTTGCACGTGGTTTTTTTCATTTTTTTTGTTTTTTAATGATAGTTTTTTTTATTATAATTCTTTTATTTTAATTTTCTTTTTCAATTTTAAATTTTTATTTTTTTTTAATTTGTTTTTTTTTAGTTTTAAAATTTGTATTTTTGTTTTCTTATTATTATTATTTTTTTAATTTAATTTTTTAAATTTAATTTTTTCTTTTTTGTATTTTTTTTTAATCTAAATTTTAATTTTGTAATTTAAATTATTTTTAAATTTTCTATTTTAAATTATTTTTTTTAATTATATGGATTTTTTTAATAACTTAGAAAAAAATGTTTTCGATGTTTTCTTTTTTAACTTTTTTGGTTATTTTTTATTTTTTTTCTTTAAATTATGTGTTTTTTTTCAAATTTTGTCATTTCTTTTGATATAATTTTCGAATATTTTTGTTTTTTTTTGTTTTATTTATTTATTTTTGTTTAAATTTTTTATTTTTACGAGTTAATTTTGTTTTTTTTACATTTTTATTGGTTTTTTTTATTGTTTTTATATATATATTTTTTATCTAAGTTTTGTGTTTTATTACCAACATGAAAATCACCACTCTAAAAAAAAAAAGGTTGATGCTGCATCAATACGTTTCAAAATTAGCATGAAAATCACCGCTCTAAAAAAAAAAGTTGATGCTGCATCAATACGTTTCAAAATTAGCATGAAAATCACTAACATTTTAAAACAAATATTCATACTTCATAAATAAAAATATTAGGGTGTCAAAAATGTGCTAAAAAAAAAAGAGGTGATTCTGCATCATCACTTTTCAAAATCGTGTGCTTTTTATGCTACCAGAAAAAAGTAGGTAACAATGCGGTTACCTATTTCATCCGTAACATTGTTCATCATCTTGGAAAACTTGCCAACATCTCTGATTATCCGGGACGGTAGGACGATGCTTCACATGGATTTCGAACTTATTACTTGAATTCATTGGGATCTTCAAATTACTTGCTGCTTTAGCAAGTGCATCTACAATTCCATTTTGAATGCGAGGAATGCAAGTCAAGGTATAATCTGAAAATAGCTTCAAAATATCAAGAACAACATTTCGGTAAGCCCGCATTCGGGGATGCTTCGTTTGGTATTCACCCTTCGCTTGCTTAATCACCAATTTAGAGTCACCATAGACTGAAATTCTCTTAGCATTCAACTTTCTAAGAATTGTTAGGCCAACAATCAGAGCTTCGTACTCATCCTCATTGTTTGAACAATCGAATGCTAATTTGTAAGAACAGACCCGTACATTACTAGGCACCTTGTTTGGAGCAGAAAAAGGACTGCGTACCCAAATACTAATTCCAGCACCATCATTTCCCACCGCACCATTGAAATCCATGGTCCATAGACCCTCTTCATCATCTTCTAAGTGCTGAAATTGTGCTAGCTCTGTTTTTTCTGCTTGCTGTCCACTATCTTTAGCTGATTGCTCAACTTTGCTTTCTGGTTTTTGCCTTTATTTCTTCAAAACTTCTCTGAAATTCTCGGTAATCTCTGGAATATCTTCTGCTTGAACTAACTGACTATCTACATCATTGAAACTATCGGCATACAAAACAAAAGACTCTAAATCTGTATGTACATAATTAATCGGATGATTAACCGGTTTCTCCTTGCTTGTAATCATGTACTTCATTTTTTGTTCCTGGTACAACTTTCTCATTTGGCCAAACACGGGAATCGTTGCATAGGAGAAATCTAATTGTAATGTCCCTTTCAATTTTTCTCCCCAAGATCTAGAAAGTAGCATACCAAATCTGGGAGGAATGTCTGCCACAACTACGTCCATCAAAACATTCTTTGTTGGAATCTGATCCAAACTAACAACCAAGTCTTTAATGAGCCCAATACATCTCACTTTGCTAGAATCAAATGAATAAAGATCATGGTACTTCCTAGTGATGTCCAAACCCAACTTCTCCATGATTGCCTTCGGCATAAGATTATGGGAAGCACCGGAATCAAACATGGCATTATGCAATACAAACTCATGCAATCGAAGACTGATATAAAAAGGAGGCACTTTGCTATCTGGAGACTCACCATCCAAAATTGGTCTAAATATCAGTTCAGGTTGATCATCTTCAATATTTACCATATCAGACATAGGATCGAAATTCAAAATTTTAGAAACTTGACCTCTATAACTGCTGTTCTTCATTATTTCAATCAAGGGAATGGACACCTTTAATTTAGAAATTTGATTCTCCAAACTAAAGGCTGAAGTATTTTCGATCTCTTTGGTTGGAACATCTTTCTTTTTAGCCTTCTCCCTCGATGTAATTGGATGATTTGATTTTTCTGCTGATGATGACTTGGTGGCAGCGGGATCAACTATCTCTTTTGCTTTCTTTTGTGCAACAGGTGAATCGTTTTTAGGTGCTGAAACTTCCTTTCTCTTTTGGATTGGGTTGACAGGCACATCTCTGTTTCTAAGAGAATATTGCTTCTGCTGGGCTGACAATGCATTCATATAACCTCTCTGATACTCATCTGACTCTTCCTCAAGAGCTGCATCATTGGCCAAGATAAAATCCTCATCTCTTTGTACAGCTGAACTTTCTGCATACTCCTCATCTTCAGTGATATAAATGGGAAAATCATCAGGAGTAAAGAAGTGATTTTCCTCCCCTGCTACGTCATCTTCATCATCTGAATCCTGACCAACAAAATTCTGCTGAAGAGGTGTCTTTACTTGCTGCTGGACTGCTGGTTCTTGTGCTCGCTGCTCTCTTTGTTTGATCCTGAATTGTGGCTGCTGCTGTCCACAGAAATTGGGATTCCTGATCTGCGGTTCGGGCTTATCAAGTGTCAATCTTTCAAACATCTTTTCCACTTTGTGAAGTAGCTAATATGAAGTAGAAGCTTCCTCTTTTATTATGACTTTCTTCTCAGCTCTCAACCTAGCTCTCTTGTCATTCAAATTAGCTTCAACGCTAACGGTAATTTTTTGCATATACTGTAAGGTGGGTGGATCTCTTTCGCGTAATGAATAGGCCATGTCCGGATTAAAACCACCCGGAAACTTAAGCAAAGTTGATTTCTTAGATGGCCTTAAATCATCAGGGATTGCATTATAAACCGCATTAAATATAATACAATAGTCTTGGACGGACTCACCAGCATTGCGCTTGATCTTGGTATATTCAGAAGTGATTTGAAGTGGATCTTTCTTTATTTCCCACAGATCTAGAAACTGTCTCTGAAGCTCGGCCAACGTAGCAATACTTTTGGGCTGCAAAGCTCTGAACCACTTACGTACCTCACCTCCAAAAGTTTGCACAAACAATCTCATGGTGACATTCTCTTCATCAATTTCATGGAGATCAAAAAAGTCTGCCATTCTATCAATATGCTGCTGAGCAGGAACACTTTGAGGAGTTCCATCAAACAATGGGATCTTACTCTGATAATCAGCGGGCATGGCATCCAAGTTCTGAGGCAAGACAAGAGGTACGAATCTAGCAACCATTTCTCTTGGTGGATTTATAATCTGTCTTGGAGAAACGGGTGGAGTAGGAGCAGTAGATGTACGAGGTGTATGTGGTGGGGATGGAGGAGAAACTATTGCATATTGCTGATCAGATATAGATGGTTGCACGGGAATGGTAGGAATGAAAGAAGGCTCGGTGTGAACTTGTGAATCAGAAGTAACTGCTAATGGACCAAGAGTTTCAGATGTAGATTCGATAAACTCAGGAATATTCGTTGCCACAATAGAGTTTTGAATGTTCAATATGTAACTATCAATGGATCTATTAGCTTGTTCAATCTCAAGATACTTGATAAACTCGGGATTTATGACAGTAGATCCAGTAACACTTTCAAACTTAGTTTCAAACAACGACAACTTGAATTGATCATCAAACTCAATATCTTCAAGGAATTCAAATATAGTAGGGCATGAATGATATTTAAACAAAGGGATCACGGGACTTTCTCGACGGAGGATTCTTGGAATCAGATTAGGATTCTCATACACTGGAGGTGGATCGGGATCCGGATTTGCTCTAGTATATCTTCTGGAAGCTAGTGTGTTGGATTAATTTCAAAATCAAAGGACAAAACCAACTTGTTCAGCCTATCAAATTCTAGACTCATCACCCAAAAGTCCAGAACGATCTGATATACTGGGGTAATTCACAAGTCAATTGTCACGTTCACAAGCTAGACCGGAGATTGATTGAAGCATCGTTTATCTACTTCTGCTAATGCAAAGCAACAGCGTTTCAAAGGCTACTTGGCATAACTTCAGGCTCCGTCTGTAGCTTATGAAACAAATAACACCAACAAGCAAACCATTTTCTTCCCCAGTATGGTCGCCACTATGTTAGAGCCTCAATCTACCTCAGGCTGAAGGAAGGCAGAGTCAGGGTAACATCAAACCATGCTCAGTCTGGTAGCTATCCCTACTAGAACAGGAGAGGGCTCTCTCCAGGTCAATCTCAGCGAAAATTATTCAATGGGGCTTGAGATGACTGAAACAACAACTAATTTTAGGCTAGGTATATGAATAAAGGAGTTTGAGTTTGATTTTGCGGGGTTTTGTTGGAAAAAGGGAAAAGCAGCTTTGGGTGTGGGGATTAGGCTGAGTTTCTGCAAAGTTCTGATTGGGGTGAGGAAAGCAAGTGTTTTGATGTTTTAAATTGATTTAATGGAAGGATAATACTGGTGAGGGGCTGAAGAGGGCAAGAGGGTCTCAAGATTCCTCCTCAAACAGACGAAAACATGTAAAATTAAACAAAAGGCAGAGCAGAGCAAGCTACTGAATTCTACCTTTAACACTGATTTGCATAATTTAGGAAGAAAGGTGCAGAGAAATGATACACAAATAAAATCAATGAAACTTACAGATACATGGAGAAAAACATCATCAAAACACAGAGCCACAAGGATCCCAAAGAGGGCTGCAAACCCTGGTTTATTCCTTGCCAAAAATTGCAGTATGGATGTACAATGAAGTCCTATGCAATCCCAAATGTCCAACCCTAAAAATGTCTCAGAAAATACATAATATAGACCAGCCTAACCCATTCCCATGCCTCTAGGGGTCGAGCTCATCCTTCTAGGAGCTGTTTCAACCAATTCTAAACTAGGAACTGAAATCTAGGCAATCAAACAACTTGCCTCTATATGGTAGGAAACTGATTCATTCATTTAATTTTCACTTTTTAGTGAATGAATCCTCTAGAACAAGTAAAAATGTGCCAAATTTACACCATATTCATGAAATTACATCAAGATAGATCAATAGTTACATGAAAAAGTGAAACTAGTCAAAACTGGGCGAAATTCAGAGCTGAAGAGTGAAAAATAGGCCAAAATTCTCTATGCGCTGCGCCCAAAATCTCTATGCGTAACACATCTTTGGAGCTGATTTTGAGGCACTTCCCAAAGTCCAAATTGAGCTCATGATAGCTCGTTGGAAAGCCCTACCTGTCTACTTTCCAACCCAAGTAGAATTTCTATATTTGGATGTCATTTTCCCCTCCAAAAATTCAATCTCCCAATACTGGTTCCTGTGTGTGTAAAAAGTGGCAGAAAGGTCATTTTCAAGGTGTTTTTGACCATTTAGGCCACCCAGAACTTGATGAAACTCCTAGGCCATTCCTGAGCATGCATAAATTTTTACAAAAAATCCAAAAATATCAAGTTTTCCTCCAGAAGATCTCCCAATCATAAGCGCGTGCAAGGTAGCGCTACGCGTTGGGTAGGAAAATCTGTTTTATGACCGAAAATTCAAAAATGACAAAATTTTCTCCAAATTTTCTGAAATTTGGAGTGAAGTTTCCCCATCAAGTGCCATGCTCAGCCAAAGAGGCTTCAGCCAAGATTTGAAGGCCTTTTCCGACGTTTCAGTGCCCTCCTTAGCCTCGCCTTCAGGATCTTGATCCTCGCTTTGCAAACATGTGTGCGAGCCCAATAGTGGTTCTTCATATGTCTGAGCATGTCCTTGTCCTTTTTTTCCTTTGCCAATATTTTCTCAAGATGAATGTTGACTCTCATAAGCCAAATCTCCCGCTCAAAGGGTGTCATGTCACCTGGTCTTTTTCGGGCCAATTCCCGGTCTTCACGGATTTTCTTCAACTCCATGAGTGTCTGCTGATCCTCCAATTGTTTATTCCGCTGCTCCAAGTAGTTTATAATCCATTGAGCTCTCTGAAACTTCACGGTCAAAGTGTCGATCTCAGCTTTCTGCTCCTGGATGGTCTCTCTCAGCTTTGAGCTGGGAGAGCTCAAATCAACATCAATGAGTGTAAAATCAGTGTCTTGGCCTCCTGAAGGGCCCTCATCCTGCATAGGCCTCTTGCCTCTGTCCTATCCTTGTACCTGTGCGGATGTCAAAGGCGAGACCCCTTCCACCCCAAGTGGAGATAGTACTCGCGCTGCTGATGAAGGTAACGAGACCCCCTCCACCCCGGGTGGAGATAGTACTCGTCATGCTGCTGCAAATAAGGCTATGGTGCCTCTCTGATAGGTAACACATACTGGAACACTGATAGGCTCTGTCTCAGGACCCTCAAACTGATGTGAAGGCTCACCTGCATCATGAACAATCTCTGGAGGAGGCTGAGGGGCTGTAAAGAAGTCACAGAAAATGAACTCCTCCCATGTAATGCCCTGCAATCCAAGCTAATGTACAACAATGATCTTGATGAGCACATAATGATAAATGCTGTTATGCTGCTGCTCAGGAGTCTTCTTCTGCACAAGAGTAGTCATCTGCTCTATGTTTCGACACATGAAATATGGAATGCTCATCATCCTCACTCTCGTGAAATGCATCAATAATCAGATATGGTAAGCATAAAGGCGCAAGAACCGACCCTCATAGCTGAAGTATCTGATGATGAGTTTCATCAATGGCGCATAGGACTCCTTTAAGAATCTGAAAGGGAACACCCTGCTGAGCTGCCTCAGATAGCCAGGCATGAT
>CM076573.1:760222347-760340600 GCA_034641835.2 Pinus albicaulis | reverse complement strand
ATGACTTCTACCTTCTACAGAAGTACAGTAAAACTGTCATCAAAGAGTAGGCTGACCCTTAAATTGTGGAATTTTGGGCAAAGCAAATGCTCCCTCTCAGGTAGAACCCACATTTTATCATTCCTTGAGCTTGATGGTTGTATTGCTTAAAACCTAGTTCCTCTTGGTTCAGGCAATGGTCAAGTAATTGTTCCACCAAAATCTTCCAGAGATTGAGCTCAGCCTCAGCCTTTTTTGACATGCCATTGCTGTAGGGCAGACCACAGTGAGAATGGAACAAGGGCAGATGGCCTGGTATTTACTAGTAACTAAATAATTGTGGATAATAGTAACTAAATATGGCCTAGTTCCAGCATGGATAATAGTAAATACATACACCATATACAACTTATACAAACAATTTGTAGAAATATCCACAAAAAACAACAGTTAAAAGTTTTATTACACGCTCCATAATTTCAAAAAAATAAATAAATTCCATGATCCAAAACATTAGAAAACATCTTAAACTTCCACCCCATTTCAAGGGCTTCAAGCCACTTCTTACCATTATTCTAAACTTCAAGTGTCACAAAACCATTGTTGGATATTACAAAGAGGGTTAACTGTTTGAAGCCCATAAAAACACAAAAATTGTATTTTTATCTATGGTATAATGTTCAGTGCAACAATGAATTTGAGAAGAGGAGCCTATCTCATTTGAATCCCTTTGAACTTTGTGGTACATCTGAAGTGTTAGCACCCAATCTGAACCTCAGGCTGAAAAAGGCAAATCAGGGTAACAACTAAACCACACTCAGCCTTGTAGCTATCCCTACAAGGACAGGAGAGGGCTCTCTCCGTAGATAGATATTCAATAAAATGGTAATGAACTGATTTTAGGCTAGGTATATAAATGTGAAAAGGGGTTTTGATAAGTGACTGAAATTTTCAGGGATGTATGGGACAAATGACAGCATGAGCTGAGGAATTAAATCAAGGACACAGGATATTTCATGGGGCAAGGAGCAGGAGGTTTAGCAAATCAAATTGAAATAAGGTGAAATGGAAAGACTGTTGAGGAGCTGAAAAGGGCATAATACATGGATCCTTTTCAACAGAAGAAAACACACTGAGTATGAATGAGTCCCAAAGGAAGAGCATACAAGATGGATTCTACCTTTCTAACTTGGAAACATCCAACTGGAAATGTTTACAAATGAATGATGAAACATAACAATGTACATATGAAACACAGAAGAGAAACATTTGCTAAAACTCATACCACATGAATCCCACAAATCAGAGCTGCATCACTTTATTAATTCCCTGCCAAACTGTACAAAGGAGCGCAGGGCTCACTGCCACACTTTCCCCTACTTCTGAGTTTTCAGGCCTCAGACTCTCCAGCCTTTTACAAATGATTAGAGCTTACAATAAGTAGGCAGATTTTGTGGGAATATAGAATGATAGGAAGAGGAGAAACTTCAACTGAAGATGGAACACCAAGAGCCAATAATCTTTCTTAACAATGAGGAGGCGAAACCTGTAGCGTAGATCCTTTGAATCGTAACTGAAGATGTGACTGTTACAACGTTTTTTCTCGGCCTCTGACTATTCGCTTTCCATTATTTCTTTATTTCTCTGAATTTTTAATAGAATACTGCAGAAATGGAACGCAATAAAAATATATGCTTTTGTGAAGGGAAACCATATTTTAAATGGGATAGAGGAGGGAAAGGAGGCGGGATCTGCATATTAATCGCAATCGGAATGGAGCGGGAGGCAGGCGGATTGACATATTACAAATATTCGATGCGATGGGGAGGAAGGCCTTTATATTATAATTTAAACCGAAATTTCGCATTAACAAAGGAAAAGGGCCCTTTATTATATAAATGGGCGGAAGTACTATGGTGGGACCCAAGGGCCAATCGCAATCGCAAATTGGAAGGGGAAAGTAATCGCAATTGGAGGATCGGGGAAGGGACTTGCGATCGAGACAATCGGGAGGGGAGTTGCGATTAAGCGATTAGACGTGGGCCGTCCGATCGACTGGGAAGATCGACGGTGGGGAGATCAATCGGGGGTTTTTAATCGGAGGTCGCGATCGGAGGGGAATGCGATTGATCGCAATCAGAGGATCGGGGAAGGGATTTGTGATCAGGCGGATCGGGGGATGGTGCGATTGGAGAGTTCCAATTAATGGAGGACCGTTGGATTGAACGAGGAAATCAACGGTGGAGGGGTGATCGGGAGTTGGCGATCGGGAGATCGGAGATATGTTTGCGATTGGGGTAATCGGAACATATTGCGATTGAAACTCTTTGCGATTGGGGCAATCGGAACTCTTTGCGATCGGGACTCATTGCGATTGTGGTGATCGGGAGGCGCACATTGCATATTGTAATTGTGATTAAAGAGCGGCAGGATTTATAATATATATGACATAAAATTTATTTCTAAAGTTTACGGGGTGAAAAGGGGAAGTGGTTAAGGGGCGGGGCTTTATAATATGAAGTTCTTTATTATAAAGTCCTAAGGGTCATGGAGGGGAAGTGGTTTTATAATCAAATTGCATATGTATTTAAACAATTTATAATGCGATTTTGTAATCGGAAAGGGGTAGAAGGGGTTTTTAAAGGAAATATAAAAACTTTGAGCGTAAGTTTTAAGGGGAACATGGGGAAATAGGGGGTATAGGGGCTTAGGGAATAGAGGTTTTTTACTTCAATTAAGCATAAAATTCAGTCCAGAAGTCAGTTTTGAGAGTGTAGTATACCATTGGAAAGCTCTTTCCGGGCTCTTTCTGATGGATTTTCTTTGAAGATGATCTGGTGCTAAACATGCTGTGTAAAACTTCTCTGAAAGGTATGGTCATCACTTTGTGGAGATAACAGCTTCTGACTTGTGGCTGAAAGGCAAAGTATCATGTTTTCACATCAAAACATGGTTTTAAGGTGAAAATTTCACCAAACTGAATAAATGACATCTTTGGTCTTCTTGGTGCTGTGACTTTGTATTTATTGACTTCCTCATGACCCTGCTGATCTTTATTGACACCTGACTCATTAATTTAACCATGATGAGACCTTAGAGACTAATGAGACCCATCTTATGACCTACTGATATGATTTTGAGAATGAAAGTGACTAATGAATGCAGACCATAGGGAGGAAAATCAGCAAGTACCTCATGAGGGAAAACTGATAAAAATTACTACCATCAATGAATCCATGACTTAGCAGAATGGTGAAATTGATTATTATGGGACTCCTAATATGCAGATGCAAAAGAGAAGTTTTGATCACTAATGGCAGTATGACTAGACTGACACTGACATGAAGAATGAACATGAAGAATAAGGAATGCTTGGTCTAGGTCTGCTAACTCTTATTCCAGTAGACAATTAAAAAAATCAGAATGAACATATGCATACACACATCCATATATTTGCTTATGTAGTAACATACAGTTTTAACTACTAACATTAGCCTAAAAATAAATATAAGAAAAATATGCCACTTGACTGTGCCTCCAGTTACCCATAAGAATCACATGCAAGTTGAATTTGCCGCCAGTTTCCACTAGAAATGGAGGACCTAAAAGGTCATTGGAATAACTGGAATAACTAGACCATCTTATCAAATAATTTGCTAAAAACAGCCATACAAACAAACTATATTTCTGACAATAAGTAGCTAGAACCATGGTTCAATGCTCTGAAACTCTTTAAAGCTATCTCTGCATAAATCGACCCTGGAGCTAGAATACAACAGTCAGATTTCATATCGTGCTTCCAATGTAATTTTCTGCATAGGGGTTCAAAGTGGCTAGGCAGTGAGGTTGACCTGGTGTTTCAAACAAGTTTTTCCACATTGTTATCAATAAATCAGTCTATCAATGGGTCTTCCAACTTCAATATAAAAAAATGGAGCACGGGCATGGGGGTGCACAGATTAAAACGCCAGCTGAAACCTACATTGAGCCTTCATTTTCAAGTAAGGGAAGCCTTCTATAATCCACCACTTTCTATTGATTTCTGCAGATCTGACATAAAAAATAATTCATAGATATTATAAAAAAGAGTTATCACTGTATATCTATATATCCAAAAGTTAAATTGTTGTTCTACATCCAGAGGCATTAACATTCAAACCCATGGCATGCCAAGAGCACATTCAAACTCCTTAGCTCTCTCTTGCATGATACAATTACTAACACTGAGATCTTTTACAAAATCAAGTGTGGATTCTACATGACAAAGGACATTACCTTGTTCATAGTACCCAATATTAGTTTTTTTTCAAAATTAAATGTGGATTCACCAATAGGACCTCTTTTCACTGGTGAGCTTGACAGAGCATTAAACCATCTACCATAATTTCATTCTAACATTACCTCGTTCACAATAGCCAATATTAATTTTTTTTCAAAATTAAATGTGGATTCACCAACAGGACCTCCGTTCACAAGTAAGGTTGACAGAGCATTAAACCATCTACCATAGTTTCATTCTAAATGTGGTCTACCACACCATAATGACATGTTAAAGCATTGAGGAAGGGTGCAAGTTCCAGAGGATTTTCGTGGAATTGTTACTCCTCAGACCTGGTCCCTAAGCGAAAGTATATGTGTCTCGTGGTGCATATAGGAATCTTAGTGCATGTTAACGTGTGGGTTCTACCTGACAGGGAACATTGTTTTGTCCATATAATTCTAGTTATAATATTTCTACCTGAAAAGAGACATTGCCTCATTTGAAATCTTCGCAAAGACAATACACAATTGTGTTTTTTTTTCTAAAAATAAGTGGGTTAACCAATGGGGGCTTGATTCACTGGTAGCAGAGAAAGCAGAGCAAGCAGAGTAGAAGAATTGACATTTGCCAGCAGAGAAATCAAAGCACATATTTTAGCTTGGATTCATCTCTTTGAAAGCTGCTAGAGATTGGCAATGCAAGGCCTGTGTTGGTCGATGTTTTCAACATATCATGGATCTAGGATAATTTACAATTTTTCCATGTAGCTGAAATATAAACTAATGCAACAACAGGAAGGTACTTGTCAAAAATAACTTGATACAAAGGGAACCATAGTCATATTTAGCGTCACAAGGTATCAAGCATTAGACTTCGTTGTTAGTGTTTTGGTTCAAACAGGAATAGCACTTTTGAGCATTTTGACAATGTTTGCTGAAGATAACTGGCAGCTAAGTCACTAGTAACTTGGGAAAGGAGCATACAACTGCTAGAACAGACAGACATATTTAACTGTTTGGAATTAAATATGAGTGGACTGAGAACTAAAGAGACCTGGTTAGCTTAAATTGTCTCTATATGGAAAGGAACAAAAAATAGTATCCCTATTCCATAAGATAAACAGGCAAGACATTTGCAAGCACTAGCAACTACTTCCAAACCTGGCACTCAAGGAACTTCCATAGTAAGACATGCTGCTAATTCAACACAGTTAATTGAGTTGTATCTTGCGAGTAATGACTATTTGAGATATGCGAGCAATAGACATAACAAGTGCAGATCAGGGTGAGCTAAAGCATACTCTCCAAGGAAGTAGCCAATTCACCCGTTAAGAATACACCCTAAAAATGTGTGCAGGATGGTCAACTTGGCCATTGTAAGTTACAACAAGCTCTAGCAAAGGGAGTGACCTTAAATAATGTGCTAAGGTGCCAACTAAAGGAGCACTCCTCCGATCTAGGTGATTCATCACTCATCCTAAATGCAAACCAGTTACAATCTCAAAATAGAAAAGGCAGCTAAGGCTCTTTCTCCAATGACCCAACTATCTCTCCAAGAATAGGAAAAAATGGTTAAGGGTGCAATAAATAAACTTAGGTTACTATAACTAGCCCCCATAAATGCATCAACCACAAAATAAAAAATAAAAAAATTACATTTGTTAGGAAATGAAGCAACCTAGGATTGTGTGCCAAGTGGAATCCCCTTTAAAACATACCTCTTGACCATGGAAAGGAGCTGCACCCTACACAATGAGGCCCAACATCTTTTACACCATAAAATGCTTCCCTAGAACAGATCCCTCCTTGTACAAAGTTCAAACATGTCAGATGAAGGTGAACACAAGAAATAATATGCTACTTGCTGGTTGTTTCTTTTTAAATCTACACTTAACTCTTTCTTAATTTGATGACTATCACACTAGAGAAGGGGACATACCAACTAATGAAAATGACTTCCATTTTCTATTCTAGAATAGCAACATTCTTATGCCAAATAGGCCTCAAAACCTTGCATCAGGTCACCAGCTAAGACTGCCCATCATATAGCATAATAGCTCTAAAGGAAAATTTTCCTATCATGAATAAACCACACCATGAGGAAGTACTTATGTGTTGTTTTATATTCATAGCAGTATATATCATGTTTTGCTGTAAAAGGTGTTTGTTGACAGATAGTCAGGGTCACTATCATCATATTTTTCCCTGAGGCTTGAATTCCAACCATAAAATGTTTGTTCTTTGGAAATTCCAAGATCCACCATGGTTGCTCTCATAAGATGGTTTAACAATATATTGGCAGACTTAATGCTACAATGTACAATTGGTGGTACAACCCCATAAAATAGTAAAATACTCAACCTCAGCTGATTAACTGCTACAGGCTAGCCAAAAAAACTTGACTTTGGACCCATTTCAGGAGTCATTCAGACCTGTAGATACAATTAGCTGACATGATAGGAACAAGTCTCAGAGTGCATGCTTGGCTGCTCCAACAAAGGCACTACGTCAAGCCCTACAGGAAGCCATTTTAGCATGTTCATCTTCCATATGTGATGCCATTAAAAGCCTCTGAAAAATCTCAGCCTAGTCTCCACCTCCAATTTTCACATCCTAATCACTGCACTGCTGGAATGAATGCCCCAAAATGCAAATGCATTTTGAGGAGTAACAAGAGGGTTCCCTTAACTCTTACCTTGGTCCCCAACACCATATGACACTACACCATGTCCCTATCCTTGGCCCCTGCCCCATGAACTGCTGGTTTGACAAAGAGGGAAAACTCCATAGACATCTCCATTTTTCTATTTTTCATGATTAGTCCATTCCTCACAGCTTGAAGGCCTCCACCACCAAGTGTTCTTTTTCCTATCTAGGGTGCTCTCATGAGTCATTGATTGTTCTTGCATACTACCACCCTCTATGATATTTGTGGAAAACCTCTAGTGTGCTTCGCTTCACTTCCTTTTTATTGCTATATATTTTCTAGTTCCTCCTTAGGGGGGTCATCAGTATCACAAGCACTAATAGCACTGCTGACGGGGAAGCCTCTTAGGCTGAGTTCCTCAAGCGTGGTATTCATCCCCTTGACTCCCACATTGTTGATTTTTTTAATCATGTTGTTTGTTTAGGTTTCTCTTTGTGATGGCCCCACCATATCATCTTGTGGTAGGGTGGTAAGCTAAAACAGGTTGGTGGCTGGTAGAAGACATATTAGGTTCATTTCAGGAAAATTCATGGCTGTAGAGTGAGTAGATAGACTGGGAAACTTGAATTACCATTACCCACTTGTCTTATTTGACCATTGATTGCAAATGACTAAATGAACCAAGGTATACTGGTTTCAGGTATCCCCAGAGAGAATCTGTAGTTCAGACTCTTCATGCCTACACTCGAGCACTAGAGGGATTTTTGAAAGATAGCATAACAGAGAAATGATATCCTGACCTTGTGTTTTCTCTGGCCAAGAGGAAGAGGGTTGTGGCTGATTGGAGGTTAGTGAACACATTCATGTTAAATGATAGGAGTTTGGTTTTGTCTGTGTATGGTTTATATCTGTGTTCATATTTTTATCAATCAGACACTGTCAATATTTTGACAATGTTTCTTATTGGGTATACTATAAATACTGTAGCCTTCTTCACTTGCATACATATTGTTTAAATCAATTCTAAATACATCATATATTTTAATAAAATTTCCATATTAAGGACAATAGATTCCTTAAAATTGAGTAAACGTGGACACCAAACTTAAACCAGCTAAATATTTCCGATATATGATTTGGTATTTTGCCTCTGCATGTCATGAAATATGGTGTTTTTATGCTTCATTCGGTCTTCATTTTTTGTTTGATAGAGCTTTGTTGTCTAGATGTAATGAGTTTTTTATTCCTTTCTTTTCTTTTCTTTCCCTTTTTATTTAAAAATATATTATTTGTGATGGCATAGTATTTTTTTGTGACATCAGGTTCTTTTCCTCCCTGCTCCTTTTGGTCCACATCTCCCAAATTTGGGCGTGTGTTTATACATTATGTATTGGGGTTCCCATGAACAGAGATGGTGGCAAAAGTATTGGAGACTCACTGGGGCCCTGTGTTGGAGGAAGCTGGATTCTCATTGCCTCCCAAAGCTTCAAGCGAGGATAGTGGAAAGATGCTAGAGGATGGAACTGAGATCAGTAATGAATATATGGGCAATCTTAGTTTGGTGTTTTTGCTTTTGATTTCTTGGGATTTTGACTACTAGGTTAGCATCACCAAATTATTTTGTCCTCTTCACTGCATTATGTCTTGATAGCGTGTTTTACAAAGTATTCATATAGCAGTCTTATCTATTTTTAAGTTTATGACTTGAGGATTATAGTTTCCTGACAATTTCTCTAGGTTCCTTTTTTCAACATATTTAAGGTTATTGTGCTGTTGCTAAATTTAACAATTTGATTACTTACAGGTGGGAGAATCGAATTCAACATTTTTTAGTGAAGAACTGTTAAAATTCAAAGTATTTTTTTTAACATCTGTTTTCTTTTCCACCTTTTCCCAGGTGTGTTATTTTTGAATGAGTTATATTGTTTCTTTGTTCAGTTTGTCCAAGGGAAACAAGGGTTTGGAGAATCCTAGCTTAAAATGGTGCAATTAAAGTCTGATGCATAGTTTGATATTATTTCTGCAGAAGATGGAATCATACCTGGTAGGCCACTTCCTTCTGAATGCCATGCAGAACCACATATAGACTATGATGGAGCGGCAATTAAATGGGGTCTGATGCACCATAAAGAAAGTGCTGCAGATTGTTGTCAGACTTGCTTAGACCAAGAAAAAGGTGAAAAAAAGTGTAACATTTGGGTTTACTATCCACTTGAACCTGGTTTCTATTCTCCAGATATATACAAGCACAAGCATCAAGAATGTTGGCTAAAGCAGGTAGTATTCTCATGCTTCCTCCAAAACTCTAGCTATAAATTTTAAAATTGTATATTTATTTTTAAAATTGCAATATGTTAAAACATATTAACATGAGTGTTTATTTTGTTTAAAATTACACAAATTCACAACATATATATGTAAAGGGAGAAAAACAGAAAAGGAAAAATAAGAACCTATGATTTCATTTAAAACAAAAATCCAATACATATTCATATTAAACTTAGATCCAAACAGAAAAGGTCAAAACATCTAGCCCCATTGGAAAATTTTCCACATAAAAAGACACCAAATACTACCTGAAACATGGATGCTGAGTGAGCTATTATCAAATGTCTATCATATAAAACAGAAAATTGAAATTTTGTGTTTGTTCTTATTCAAGTTTGAGTTTATTTCAAGACTTCTACATTCTGTGGTCATGTGTGATCATGAATTATATGTTGACAATTTAAGGGCTATAGATTAATACAAATTCTCTTCTTGATAACTACTTGTAAGCTTGCTAAGTTAATCCTTCATCAAGTCAATTATCAAAGTGCTTATACAAATGTAGAGACAAAATTGATCTTTCTTGTAACTGAGTATTTTGCAATATAGTTAGGAAGGTAAATCTCTTATTTACCTTCCTTACTTGAGGTTTTTGACTTTTACAATTATTTCCTCAGAGATAACTTAATCATATCCTTTAGTTAATATCTCAATATTCCAGTTACTTCAGAAATTACTAACCTTTAGTTTCTTCTGTAGAATACG
Source organism: Pinus albicaulis (assembly GCA_034641835.2). Classification (NCBI taxonomy): domain Eukaryota; kingdom Viridiplantae; phylum Streptophyta; class Pinopsida; order Pinales; family Pinaceae; genus Pinus; species Pinus albicaulis. Next base: position 760,330,681 of record CM076573.1, on the reverse strand, counting down.
TCCTTCAGTTACCTTGGAAGTTGTATCATTCAGTTCTTCCTTTAGATAGGTCTACAATAAAAACTGTTCTTGTATTTGCTATCTTTCAAACGTTGTCACCTTTATACTTATACATAGACAATCTTGTCCTTAGATCTGATTTGCTATACCTTCAAATTGGTTCTTTCTTTTAGTTTGTTCCTGCACTATCAACTTCATAGGAAAGAATTCAGATTCTTTCAAACTCAATGTAAGCAGCTATTCCGAGATCCTCAAATGTACTATTTCACTATGTATGCATATTACTATTTTGACCTTATTTTTTGCTTCGATTGTAATTACTTCACTGTACATGTCTCTGAATTCTATTTACCATTTCTGTGAGACCCTATGTGATACCATCAAGCTGTTGTGATGGCACCGAACCAATGAGACCTTTCTCACTGTGGTAGCACGAAACAGTGATAGATTTTTACTGTGGTAGTTCCAAATTGTAGTGTCATACTTATCATGTGATTGATTATACCGAGACTGTAGTTGACCTATGATTATAACACTGAAGATCTTCATTGTAATATAGATTATACTAATATATTTTTGTCACACCGAGCCTTAACTATAAATACACCTTTATAACTCATTCTCCTCACTGCTGTGGTATCGAAATAATATTATAAGAGTAGTAATGAATTGAGGCAGAGGTAATTTCAACACTATGATGTCATTGAGATTGAGATGTTACCAAGATCCTTCTTTTCATAGTCACAGAGATTGACCTTTCTTGTGAACTTGCACCTAGCTTAAGTATTGGACTGTCTTACTATGATTTGAGCCCTTTTGACATAGGTCCTTTTAGAATGTTTCAAGTCCTTTCAAATTGCCTTTGATCATAACCATAGCTGATACCATGTTGAGAATTTAAGGTCTATAGATTAATATAAATTCTCTTCTTGATAACTACTTGTGAGCTTGCTGAGTTAATCCTTCATCAAGTCAATTATCAAAGTGCTTATACAAATGTAGAGACAAAATTTATCTTTCTTGTAAATGAGTATTTTGCAATATAGTTAGGAAGGTAAATCTTTGATAGGTCTGCAATCAAAACTATTACCTTCTTTACTTGAGGTTTCTGACTTTTACAATTCTTTCTTCAGAGATAACTTAATCATATCCTTTAGTCAATGTCTCAATCTTTCAGTTAATTCAGCAATTACTAACCTTTAGCTGCTTCTGTAGAATACGTCTTTCAGTTACCTTGGAAGTTGTATCATTCAGTTCTTCCTTTAGATAGGTCTGCAATCAAAATTGTTCTTGTATTTACTATCTTTCAAATGTCGTCACCTTCAGACTTACACGTAGACAATCTTGTCCTTAGATCTGATTTGTTATACCTTCAAACTAGTTCTTTCTTTTAGTTGGTTCTTGCACTGTCAACTTCATAGGAAAGAATTCAGATTCTTTCAAACTCAATGTAAGCTGCTATTCCGAGATCCTTGAATGTACTATTTCACTATTTATACATATTACTGTTTTGACCTTATTTTGTGCTTCGATTGTAAATACTTCACTGTACATGTCTCTAACTTCTGTTGACCATTTCTGTGAGACCCTATGTCATGATACCATCAAACTGAAATGGCATACTTCTCATCAAGCTGTGATGGCACTGAACCAGTGAGACCTTTCTCACTGTGGTAGCACGAAACAGTGATAGATTTTTTACTATGGTAGTTCCAAATAGTAGTGTCATACTCATCATGTGATTGATTATACCGAGACTGTAGTTGACCTGTGATTATAACACTGAATATCTTCACTGTAATACGAATTATACTGATATCTTTTTGTCACACCGAGCCTTAACTATAAATACACCTTTATAACTCATTCTCCTCACTGCTGTGGTATCGAAATAATCTTATAAGAGTAGTACTGAATTGAGGCAGAGGTAATTTCAACACTGTGATGTCATTGAGATTGACCTTTCTTGTGAACTTGCACCTAGTTTAATTATTGGACTGTTTCAAATGCTGTCACCTTCAGACTTATACGTAGACAATCTTGTCCTTAGATCTGATTTGTTATACCTTCAAACTAGTTCTTTTTTTTAGTTGGTTCTTGCACTGTCAACTTCATAGGAAAGAATTCAGATTCTTTCAAACTCAATGTAAGAAGCTATTTCGAGATCCTCGAATGTACTATTTCATTGTGTATACATATTACTGTTTTGACCTTATTTTGTGCTTCAGTTGTAAATACTTCACTGTACATTTCTCTGACTTCTGTTGAGCATTTCTGTGAGACCCTATGTGATACCATCAAACTGAAATGTCATACTTCTCATCAAGCTATGATGGCACCGAACTAGTCAGACCTTTCTCACTGTGGTAGCACGAAACAATGATAGAATTTTTACTGTGGTAGTTCCAAATTGTAGTGTCATACTTATCATGTGATTGATTACGGAGACTGTAGTTGAACTGTGATTATAACACTGAAGATCTTCACTGTAATACGAATTATACTGATATCTTTTTGTCAACACCGAGCCTTAACTGTAAATACACCTTTATAACTCATTCTCGTCACTGCTATGGTATCGAAATAATATTATAAGAGTAGTACTGAATTGAGGAAGAGGTAATTTCAACACTGTGATGTCATTGATATTGAGATGTTACCGAGATCATTATTTTCATAGTGACAGAGATTGACCTTTCTTGTGAACTTGCACCTAGTTTAATTATTGGACTGTCTTACTATGATTTGAGCCTTTTTGACATAGGTCCTTTTAGAATGTTTCGAGTCCTTTCAAACTGCCTTTGATCATAACCATAGCTATGATACCATGTTGAGAATTTAAGGGCTATAGATTAATACAAATTCTCTTCTTGATAACTACTTGTGAGCTTGATGAGTTAATCCTTCATCGAGTCAATTATCAAAGTGCTTATGCAAATGTAGAGACAAAATTGATCTTTCTTGTAATTGAGTATTTTTCAATATAGTTAGGAAGGTAAATCTCTGATTTATCTTCCTTACTTGAGGTTTCTGACTTTTACAATTCTTTCCTCAGAGATAACTTAATCATATCCTTTAGTCAATATCTCAATCTTCCAGTTACTTCAGCAATTACTAACCTTTAGCTGCTTCTGTAGAATACGTCCTTCAGCTACCTTGGAAGGTGTATCATTCAGTTCTTCCTTTAGATAAGTCTGCAATCAAAACTGTTCTTGTATTTTCTATCTTTCAAACGTTGTCACCTTCAGACTTATACGTAGAAAATCTTGTCCTTAGATCTGATTTGTTATACCTTCAAACTAATACGTAATTCCTGTTTTTTCTTCCACCTTTTGTTAATTTCAAACATGACTATAATTGTTACTTAAATATCTGCAGTACCTCAGAGACAGATCTGCAAATATGTTCTTTCTTTTAATGTGTTCTACCCCAGACGTTAACTTAATCTTTGCTCCCTTCTTTACGTTGTATTGCCTCAGTAGAATCTGCAAAAAATTCTTCTTTTGCATGTTGTATAACCTCAGTACCATCCGCAGATATGTTCTCTTAACCATAGCATATGTAGGGTATATATAGTAGTTCTAGCCAAGTAATTAAGCCGACCATATAGCCATTAAGTAGGCCGACTTTAACATTTGTTTGTAGGCCGACTTCATAGGCATATCTTCAACATTTGTAAGCCATTCTTCTGCAACGTCTTGGAGATTATTCTTCACGCCTTTTACATGACTCTTAATTACACTTATGTACCTAATAGACATCAAAAAGAAGTCTATAGACCTATACTAAGAATCTTGCTCATGAAACCCATGAAGCAAGTAAACCAAAAATTCATTTTATTATTATTGACTTCATCTTTACATAAGTACATAATTACATAGTCATTATAAGGAAGACCTACCTAGTTACACTTTTCAACATTATAACTATATATAATTTTGATGTTTCTAGGTTGGAGATTGTACTATTTTCATTGGAAGATGCTACTGTTGATGCGCACAAGGCTCTTGATTACTTGGTAGGATTCTCGCAAAATTGGTTGTTGAAGGGATATTTTTTATTCAAGATATAGCAAAGGAAATCAAGGATGGAGGTACATAGCCAGGAAGCTTATTAGAAACGAGAGGATTTTGAGGTATTTCTCAATAAGAAAATTTCAAGGTAGTCTGCTCACAATTTTAATGCCTAATCAATTTTGTGGTTTATTTGTGATCTCTCATGTTGACAAGTGAATGGTTGGTTAGTTTTAGCTCGTGCTCACATTTGTTGATTCCTGAAGCTCGAGCACTTCATAACAAAAATAGGCAAAGTCAAACAACACAAATGGTCCACTAGCTCTCTTTTCATTTGCTAATATTATAATGAAGTTTTATTAGAGGCACTGTTTGTTTGTTTATTTTGGTTAGAAAAGGGTTTTCTCTTGGTTTTATGTGATTTTCAATTTATCGTATGTAGCATGTTGAGAAATGGGAAAGAATAACGTGAAATTTATTTTGCAGAAATTGATGCTGAAAGAAAATTGCTTTGACATTGTTGATGTTAAGATATATGTTGTATAAATTATTTATAGTCTAATTTATGTTATATTCTAGTGTTCATTGTCTTTCATTTCTTACAGTGCATTGTATTTTCTTTTGTGTTCAAAAAATGAAATCAGTATTGATGGTAAGAAGCATGAATTGAAAAAAGAGAAGAGCAATAACATTGGAGTGACAAATGCAAAAAGAGAGAGGAGAACTGGTCTGGTGATACCCTTAGAACCAATATCTCGCATAAGACACACATATAAAGACTGACGATCAAGTCTTCAAAGTTGGTGAATTCACTTGTAATGCCTTGACAACACAACGATAATGTTTTGAAGTGATGAAACATCATTTCATGTGTAAATTGTAGTCCAACTAATATAAAGTTGGAAACTCATATTGTAATATTTTAACATTTCATATAATATAATTTACGTGGTTGAAATTATTTATAGTTACACTTGATGTTACGTTTAGGCTTGTGAATTCCGATATCTGATTGTTTTGTTTCATATTGATGGACATCTTTGATATACTTTTTGCAACCTTTTTAAATCATACAAATTAATTTATGTTCGTTAATGTAGACACAAATGAGTAGATATCTTCAAATTAGTCATTTATAATGATTTGTTATTCGAAATGAATATAAAACTACTAAATTAGTCGTTTATATAATGAATAAATAAACTCTTTCACAAATGATAAATTTGTATTTCTAAATGATGACTAAATTTTGCATATATACGACTATTAGTAGCTAATTTACAGTATCTTATAACACGACTAAAATTTAGTCACATTTCTTCGGTCATTAATTGGTTTCAAACAATGACTAAAATTTGCATATATATGACTACTAGTAGCTAATTTACAGTATCTTATAACACGACCAACATGTTGGTCATAGTTCTTTGGTCATTAATTGGTTTTCTCGGGTGATCATATAGTAATATATTTAGTCATTAATTGCGACATTTAATGACCAAATAAAAGACCAAATCAATGACTAAAATAATGACTAAATCAGTGACAAAATGAAAGACCAAATGAATGACTAAATTAGTGACCAAATCGATTATTTAAATCCGGCAACCAAATGCTCTGACTAGATAACAAATTAGGATGCTCGATTATTATTAAATAAAAACAGTAACGATTGGTGGCATTATAAAGATCTTTAATAGATTGTACTACCTGTTGATTCACCACATTAAAAATAGTCGTTTATATGCAAATTTTAGTCGTTTTTTTAGTAACAAATTAGCCATTTTGTACTAGTGAATACAACCCAGTCTCCGAATAAAATTTTAGAATTCATTTTTTCTTGACAAAAGTAATTCAACCAACACTCAATGACAGTTCTGCAGTGCTCGAGATCTCTTGTTAGTTTCCCAGTGCTCCTGCAACTAGTGGACTGGCCCCCCCTTTGTCCAACGTATTTGATCTATGTCCCAATCCTTGGTGCAATTAGTCTCATACACATGATAATTGTCATCGTATGCTTGTATGCATAGATATAGCTCAGATACACGTGAGGTGAATATATCGTACCACAAAGTGATACGTATGGCCTTATAGGCATTAAGCGATTCATTTCTACTATGATTAAATCCCCACAACAAAATAAACCAAGGTAAGCAAAAACAACGAAGTATTGTTATACGATTGATCTCTACTATAGGAAAATCTGTCTCTTGGCTAGATTGGCTTTCTTCAATATCCTGAAATTTGGAAAATAAATCTCACAGATATAAATTAATTAATGACTAAAATGGACACAGAAAACAAAGTCAGCAGGGTTTCATAGCTAAGTGATCAATGGAGAATCGATCTCAACTGTTCTCTCCGATCCTCCGGTGTCTCGATAAAAAACATCCATAGATGAAAAGATACATACATCTGTTCCCTTGTAAGATCAACCAACTAAATGTCAATAGATCCTAGAACTTTTGATAATGATACAATTAAGAAAAACTAAAAACAAACACCATCTTGGGGATCAACAAGTTGCAATCCTTATTTATATTATTATTTGAAAGTAATAAATGCAATAATGATCAACCATGGAAGCTTCCTACCTGGTATGGCATGCATTGCTTCTCAACAAGACTACAGTAAAAACATTGGAGCACAATTGTGGACCTTGAAGGATCCACCAGGAAATTACACCCACGGGGTTTTCGTCCCTGGGATCAAACTAGAAACCACCTAGCCAAGTTCTCAATAAAACACAAATAGATATATAGACTCTGGATGATCCAAATTTCTAGCTCTTTTCCCCTTTAATAGGATTGATGGACTCTCTAGAAACCTTATTTTATTATATTCCCTCTAAAAATGAAGGAAAATACCATGGGAAAATACCATGGGTATATTTCGTCCGTTTTGACCATATCAAGAAAATAGAATATTATAGAAAGTGAATAAGCTACACATCCAACATACTCGGAGATGAGATATGTTGCAAGACATATTTGAACATGCTTCTTTTGGTACTTTGTTCATCACACTCTTTGTAGGAGATCTATTTATCACATAAACAACACATGAAACTACTTCTACCCAACACTCATTAGATAAGTTTCTTCCTTTCAACATGCTCCTTGCCATATTCATAATGGTTCTGTTCTTTCTCTCTGCTACCCCATTCTGCTACGGTGTGTACCTGGCTATAAACTTCCTTCTAATTCCATGTTTTTTGCAGTAATCATGGAATGCCTTCAAATCATACTCTCCACCTTGATCTGAACTCAATACCTTGATCTGTCGATCACTTTGGTTCTTTGCTAAGGCTTTGAATTATTTGAACTTTGCAAAATTTTTAGACTTCTCCTTCAAGAAGTAAACTCGAGTCTTTCTTCTATAACCATCAATGAAAGTGAGGAAATAACAACTTCCACCAATTGACTGTGTCCTCATAGGTCCACTCAGGTCTGTATGCACTAGCTCAAGAGGTTGCTTTGCTCTGTATGCAACTCCCTTTGGAAAAATTTCACAGTGTTTCTTTTCCAAGATGAAACAATCACAAGTACTAGCAGGTTCTATGATGGGAGGTAATCCTCTAACCATTTGTTTCTTCTGCAAAAATCTTAAACCAGAGAAGTGCAGGTGTCCAAACCGAAAGTGCCATAACAAATAATCATTAGAACATGAAACTGTAAAAGAACTAACCTTATCACTATAATTCATAATTAGAGGAAAGAGTATGTTCCTTGTCATCTATAATTTTGTTATCAATTCCTTGCTTGGGGGCTTGTCATATATAACACACTATTGTCCTTGAAAGATAACTTTGTATCGCTTCGGTGTCAATTGACCAAGACTTATCAAATTATGTTTGGGACCAAGGACATAATATACCTTTGAAATTGTCTTCGGCTCCCCTTGCTTGGTTATAATGTTGACCACTCCTTTTCCATATACATCCACAGTCTTGTCAGTCCCCAACTTTACCTCTTCACAGATTGATCCAAATTTGCAACTAAATTCTTGTTTCTTGTCATGTGGTTACTGCAATCACTATCTAATAGCCACACATTATCATAAGGTTCATGCATGATATGGCAAGTTAGGAACATGGAGTTAGTATTCTCTGTAATGACATTATCTCTCTAGTTTCGTTGATCAACTATCCTCTTCTTGCAATCACGGGCATGGTGACCAAATTTATTGCAATAATAACATCTCACCTTTGATTTGTCAACTCTTTGAATATTGTTGAATCTTTTAGTGTTGCTGCCACTTTCTTATTCCCGCTCTTCTCGACCATCTCTCTAATCACTATGTCTTCCACCTTGTCCTATGTCTCTCGATTTACCTCTACCTAGACCTTTGTCTCTTGAAATACAAACCTGGATTTTGAAAGAATTTTCTAAAGTGGAATCCCTATTTCTGTCTATCCTTGCCTCATGGGATGGAAGTAATACCATCAACTCATCAACTGTTAGCGTTTCCAAATCCTTGGCTTCTTCTATGGCTGCTACTAAAACATCAAATTTGGTAGACAAAGATTAGAGGACCTTCTCAACCACTGTTTTATATTTAATATCATCACCATAAATTTTTAACTGATTTACAACAGGCATGACCTGATTCATGAAAGAATCGATGTCCTTTGTCTCCATAATCTGTATACTTTCAAAATTGCTTCTAGTATTCTACAACTTAACAATATTGACTTTGGCTATACCTTTATAACTTTTCGTCAAAGTATGTTATGTTGTCTTTGCTTAAGACATGATCATAATCTTCTGGAACATTGTTCAGTCCACTTCCTGCTGGATAAGATGCAACTCTTGCACATTCTTACTTTTGTATTTCTTCCACAATTCCCTCTCTGCATTAGTGAGGGCTCGTTCTTCTATTGCATTCTTAAGTTCTTGAAATCCAAACTAGACATGATACCACACATCATGAGCCTTTAATGCGGTCTCCATCTTAATGACCTACACATCATAATCTTTTCCTGTAAATGATGGAAACTGAGACTCGAAACTAGATGAAACCATCTTCAAATAATACTAAAACCCTCTATATAAAGAAAAACTTTATAAACCTTTCAATCTCTTTTAAAAAAAAAAAAAAATCTTTTTATAAGACTTTGCAAAGCCTCTAAAAAATAAACCCTTATGTCTTAGAACTTTATAAAGAGATTTTTTTTTATGTATAAGTGCATGAATCATAACTTTATAACATAACCTTTAAAAACACTTCCCAAAACAAAACATTTATAACAAAGGAACTTCGATTTTTGGAAGTTTTGACCTTTCCCTTTTTTAAACAAAAGACTCACCACTTTCTTAATGCGGCTTTAATTGCATGAGGCCTGCGTTTTAACATGTTCTACGTGAATGTAGTTTACGTTAATGAACTAACGCTCCCAATGACCAAGGCATCTCGCATGTTTTTTGTACCCTATAACGCAACTCCTATAATGCAACTCTTTTCTTAGCCCTTGTTATAAAACCCTAAATACCACTTTAAAGTGCGTCATAGCTCTAATGAAGAGAACAAAAAAAATTTATCTCCTTTCTCATGGACTGCTAACTAATCTGTTCTCCCTTGTCTTTTTGTAACCTCGCTCTAATACCAATTTTTTGGAAAGAGAGAAGAGTAATGACACAAATTAACACAAATAATTTACACACAATAACACAAGTTGCGACTCTTCCTTGAGCACATAAACTTGATGATTACAATGAAACTGGTGAGGGGTATTTAAAATTTTTCAACTAGTGATTCCCCTAAAATAATTCAATATACACACACACTCTAAATTCAACTTTACCCAAAATATTACTTAAATTGACTTGACTCAACTTGACTCAGTTAATTGACTCTCTAATTTTAGCATAATCTTCACATAGGAGTAATTAGCTATTTTAATATATTCATTCCATCATTTAACGACGTTGTCAAAGAGTTATCGAGTCGATTTCCTGGAAATTATGTCCCAATTTTTCTAGTGATAGGAAATTTTGTGGAAATTATGTCGAGAGCTTTCCAGTTCCGGGGAATTACGTGAAAATTATGTCCCATGTGAATATCAGGATTAATAAACCTTCTTTTCACAATCCAAAGACCAAGAATTTCCATCCCTGGAAAATTCGTAGATTATTTTTGCCCTGCATAGAGATGAAGGGTTTATCGACCCCTTAGATACTTTATGGACAATCACAAAATGACAGGGTCAGAAATTCCCTATACCTTTGAAATCTCGTGGATGTTTCGTCTAATCTATGATAAAAACAATCTCTAAACTGCTCAAGGAATTCTATCCCTTGGGGCCCTCGTACAAAAGTAACAAATTGGATAAAGAGTTCAAACACATAATTTGTGGTGTTAGGGAAAATATTTAATAATGATGAATTTTTATTTGACTAGTTTATTTGGAGAAGTTTTTTAAATTTTAAATTAGTTATTCATAATGATAACAACAATCATATGCACAAACATATACATGCACACTACATTGGTTTCCACATGTCTGTGGGCCTTTTGTAAGGGATACATTTTATTCTACCTCTCATACCAAATTAGAGATTTAGAAGGCACATTTATATTAATCAAATAATGTTACAAATAAATACACTAATGCTTTCTCAATATCCAACAACTATCTTGATTGCAAAACAAACATAGTTGAGAAATATTCAACAACACACTTATCTAGGAAGCATCTAGTTGAGAAAATATTTCTCAAACCAATTGAATCTAGCGAACTTCTAAACAATAGGAATAGACTCCTCTAACCAATTATCACACCCAAGACAAATAGAAATTATATAGTCAAAAAATTCCTATTAACAACCATTTGTATTAATCTTGATCAACTTAGGTCCTCACCAATATGTTCTTTACAACATACATGATCCACTATGAAGTGAAGAAATTTATGATTAACAAATTCTATCTTGGCCCTGGTATTTATAAACATTAGTGAAATTTGGATGTCCATATAAAGAAACAATTATCCACCTAAATGCATGAGTAACTAGCCAATGCAACCATTGGTTTACTAAGATGTGTATTCTTCCATCACCTTTTCATACCTATACCTATACCTTTAACTCCTCCTATATCACCATTATCCAATATCATAATCTCATGTTTTATGGGCTTACATGTTTTATTAATTTACCCTCAATCATACTCTTGATGCTCTTGTATCAAACACTCAAAAAACCGTTACTCTACAAAAACCCCTATCCATATGTTCCTTCTCTCACAAACTTCATCACATCCTCACTTTTCTTCTCACTTTTCTTCTTACCACTAACCACATATCAATATGACTCTTCTAATTTGCAATGATTTCAAATTATTTTAAGAATCGAATTAAAACAAAAAAAATCTACGTTTGAGAGCCTTATTTCCACTTTTGACAATCTCCAACAAAACCCTACACTTAGAAATATTTCAACACTGCAAGACTTGGATCTTTTAAAGTGTTGCAATGTGAAAGAATTGCATCCTCCAATCACACATCAATGAATGGTACTTAGTTAAATTTGATGTATATGTATCAATGTAATTACATACGCATCAATGGAATTATGTGCAAACAATATTGGAGACCAATATGGGTGTTGTGAAATTAGGAGAGGATCATTTACTAAAAATGTTTTCATCATTGCTTGCTTTTCTCAAGAGCTTGAAGGAATTGCGACTCTTCAAATGCCCAGAATTTAAGTGCTTGCACGTCTCTTTTGGACTTTTGGTTTACTTGACGCATTTCAAAATAGATAAATGAAATGCTGGTCTTCTTTTTTCTTTTCTTTTTTCAGTAAGAAAAAAATGCTGTAGTATTACAGTTCATATTCAATCAAATACGAGTGATTACATCATATGACATTACACCCAATTTTAGTCCCAAAGAATCCAACAATTTGAAACCCAATCCTCTAAGCATTCTCTAAGCATTTACCATAACATCCCATGAATAGAAAATCCCATAATGGCCTTCGATTTTACTGGAATTCAATGCCTCACAATACAAGAAACAGCTGAAACTCAGATACTAAGTGATCTCTGAGACTAATCTCTAAGATGCCTAAATGAAGAAAAAACAAGATTCAGAATGAATCATGTTTGATGAAGCAGTGCCAAGAACAGAGTCAATGCCAAGAAGCCACCAGCAACCTCGCTTGCAGAAGAAGGCTCGCTTGCACCCAACATCGAAGAAACAAATTAGAAAACAGGCTCGCTTTCAGAAGAAGGCCCCCATCATCTGTCGACTGTTAAGGAATAGGGAGTATCCGAGTGTCGAGGCAAAGGGAACCCCTGTAGAGATGAATATGAAACTCTCTAGAAGGACTGTCCAATCCTTTCTTCGATAACTTATCAGCTCTAGTATTCAAATCTCTATAGATGTGTTCAATACTATATGACTGAAATTTCTGTAGAATGTTTCTAATTCTCTGAATCCAACCAAAACATCGATGGATTTGCAGATTGCAGCGATCATTGATCCCATCTATAGTAATCTTTGAGTCTCCATATATATAGATGTCTGAGAGTTTTAAATTATATGCAATGTAAAAACCTCCCTAGAGTGCCATAATTTCAGCCTTGTTGTTTGAGCCAGAGCCCCCGTTCCAATAGATTTGATAGTGGTCGTTGTTGTGAAGATGAATCCAAGCCCCGCAGCCGCATATTCCATTGATGCATGCACCATCGAAAAATAATGCCGGGAGAATGATCTGATGAGGTCTAATTCGTCCAGAAAGATCTTTTATATCAGAGACGATGCATGAATTTATATTGATCCAAGACGCGATATCCTTAATGATCAAGGCAGAATGAGGAGGGGAATCTTCAAAAATACATCGATTTCTGGCAATCTAGATTTCTCATATAACATAGAAAGGTGTAGTGTTTAATGGATATGCGACTCCAGCCCACGATGTAATAGATTATATACAATCAGAAGGCTGCCAAGATGAATTGCGAATAACACCTGAGAAATGCATCCAAATCGAAAGGCTGAAAGGGAAAGTAAAAAAGAGATGTGATGAGGTTTCTTCCTGCAATCGACAGAAGGGGCATCTTCCAGGACCCATAAAGCCCCGCCTACATAAAACATCCCAAGTCAATATTTTATTTTTCCATAATAGCCAGATAAATAATACAATCTTGTTTGGAATATTTAGGTGCCAGGCAAAGTAGAAGGGAAATGGCGCAGCAGAAGGATTTGGCTGAATGAGATTTTCATAAATGTCCTTCACAATTAAGCCTGATCCAGATTTTCTTCCATTCCAAGTCAGTTGGTCACCCTTTCTATTATACGATAGTCCCAGTCCTTGTAGAAATTTTTTATACTCATTCCATGCTGGTAAATCAATTCCATATATGCCCATCCTGTCAGCGGATTTCCAAATGGGAGCATCAAGCGACTAGCAGAGGATAAGGTCTGATAAAGTAAATATGCCCGTCTGCTATAATCTGTGTAATAAGTGTTCATCTATTTGATATTGTTTAGAGGATGAAAATATCCTATCAATCCCAATGAAAATATTATGCCCATTCCCAAATTTCCACGCAAGTCTTTGACTCAGCAAGGGCATGATCTTGCAAAAACTGATTCAAATTGCAGATGCTCGACGCGCCTTGATAGATCCACCCGAATAAAGAAGATTTAATGGGTCACTCTGTATGTATTTAAGTTTGATGATGCTCGACCATTTTCCATCACAATTAAGAGCGTGCCAAAGGGATTTTATCAATAAAGAATTGGCGAAAGATCTAATGTTTAGTAATCCCCAGCCTCCATTTCTTTTCAGAACCGATATTTCGCTCAATTTGCAAAGATGTATGTTGGTGTGATCAGAAGATGAACCCCATAGGAATTTTGCAATCATAGAATTGATTTTTTTTACTGTGTATGCCAAGAGGAAATAAAGGTGCGACCAGTAGACAACATATTGTGACAGAACAGCCATTATCAAAATGTATCTACCTCCCATCGAAAGTGATATGTTTTGCCACTTGTTTATCTTGTTGCTGAACTTTTCGACAAGCCAGATCCAGTCAACAATAGTATAAGAGCATGCCTTCAGTCTAAATCCTAGGTATGTGAGTCCCTTAGAAATATGGTGACTGTTTGTTCCCATAAAAGCTGCTATTAATTTTACTTCCTCCATGTCACCCTCATTGTATATAAGAAGATATTTGTCATTGTTGATGCAAATCCCAGAGGCATGCTGAAATCGGATGAGGATATACTACAAGTAAAACCACTGATTTCTGTTGAGCATACCGAATACTAATAAATCATCAGCAAATAGTGAGTGCGTGACAGTTACCAAAGGGGATAAAGGTAGACTTTTAAAGTAGCTTCGTTCCTCTGCCATCTTCGTAACATTGCTGAAGCAGTCCATGATTAGAATAAAAATGAGGGGGGATAATGAACATCCCTGCCTCAGACCCCTTTCAGCTCCAAAGAATGCAGTCAGAATACCATTTATGAGGACTGCATATTGCACAGAGGTGATACAGGCCATAACCCACCTGAGAGACCTCATTGAGAAACCGATCTTGAGGAGAATAAGTAGAATAAAAGACCAATCAGTAGAGTCGAATTCCTTCTTAATATCAATCTTCATGATGATTGCCTCAGATTTGTTTACGTGAATCGAATGAAGAGCCTCCTGAGCAATCGCGATTGCGTCATGTATGGACCTTCCACCTAGAAATCCGAATTGCTCTTTTGAAATCCTAGACGATAAGGTTGCTCGGATTCTGTTTGCGATTATTTTAGAATTTAGCTTGTATATTACATTACAAAGTGCAATAGGCCTATAGTCTGAGAACTGTTCAGGGGAAGACGATTTTGCAATGATAGTTAGAAAAGTTGAATTCATATCAGCAGGAACAAGACCCATTACTCTAATCTGTTCGGCCACCGTGAGGATCTCATCCGTCGTTAAATCATAGAAATGTGAGTAAAATTTGGCCGGCCAGCCGTCCGGGCCAAGACTTTTGTCCTAGGTGAAATCCTTTAGAGCTGATTCAATCTCTTTCTTGGTTCTCTCTGCTTCCAAGATTTCATTTGCTGCCTGGTCAAACATAATTGGTAAGTGCTGTAAAAACCATGTTTGATTTAGCGAGTCAATCTCATTATCAGCTTTATAAAAGTCAGAGAAATATTTGAATGCCTCGATCTGTATTTCAGAATTTGTATACTTCATCGAGCCATCAACCACCTTAATATTCCAGATAGAGTTTTTGTTCCTACATCCGTTGGCACAACTGTGAAAAAATTTAGCATTAAGGTCGCCCTCTTTCAGCCATTGCACTCTGCTTTTTAATTTCCATGTTGTTTCTTGTATCCTTAGTATTTCAATCTTTCTTGTCTCCAGCATTTTGAGAGTGAAAAATGTTAAAGAATCAGGTGCCGAATCTTTCATTTGTTTAAATATTTGTTGAATTTTATTTTCAATGTCCTTGAGCTCTTTATCAGGACTGGATTTCTTATCCTTCCGCCAAGTCTTTACAATAGATTTTAGTGTGTGCAGCTTATCTGCGAATTTTCTCCATCCATCAAGACCGGAGACATTATCCTCCTGATTCCAAAATTCGATCACCAGTTTATTGAATGCTGGATCTTGTAACCAAATTCTGTTGAATTTAAAGGGGATTCCACTCGTCCTTTCCTCCCGTTTCCACATTAATGAGATAGTCATATGATCAGATGAGCATGAAGGGAAAACCGATGTTCTGACATTTCCCAGCATTTTATTGAGAGGAACCTTCATCATAATTCGGTCAAGACATTTGCGATGAAATTGTGGCCACTGTGTCTATTCGTCCATGTAGGGACAAGAGGAGATGGCTTGATGTCGATGAAACTCGAATCCAAGAATATTTTTCCAATCTTATCAGCCAAAGGATCCCTTCATGCCTTGTCACCCCAGGACTCATCCACCGAGAGAGAAGCATTATAGTCCCCAATAATCATTATATATTTGATATTCAATATACCGGATTGATCCATTCGATCCCAGAAGGAGGCTCGATTTCTACATGGAGCATATAGATTAACAATATTTTTTTTTATTGTTGATTTGGTTGGTAATGTTAAAGATAGTAAAATAAAAAAATATTAGATAGCAAAATTATTTTGATGTAAATTAAATTTGATGTACTTTGTGTTATTATTTAATATTTTTAAAGATGAATAAAGTATTCACTCAAAATATTAAGCAAAGAAATAACAACACATAATACATTAAAAAAATTATCAAAATATTCATTAAAAATTATATACCTTTCTTTTCTTACATTTCTCTTTATGATTATTATTATTTTCTTAGTGAAAAACTTACGATTTCATAGCAAAAGTCACCTCCACATAAACCCAAAAAATCATTTAAAAACTATCCATTTTTATTAAATTCAATTAACTTTTCTTACATTTCTCTTTGTAATTATTATATTTTTCTAAAAACTTAGATTTCCAGAGAAGAATTCACATCCACATAAACTAAGAAAATCATTTAAAAAATATCCATTTTTATTGAATTCAACTGAGGTTTCTTACATTCCTCTCTGATTATTATTTTTTCCCGTGAGTGAAGCGCTTATGTTTCCACGGCAGAAGTCACCTCCACATAAACCCATAAAAACATTTTAAAAATATCTTTTTTTATTAAATTCAACTAACTAAAGAAGTGGAATTAAATAAATTTAATTCAAAAAATATATGATTTGATGTAAATTATTATTAATCTAAGACTCACATTAGTTTATTTGGATAAATTAGGAATATTTTTAAATAAAATAAAATAAAATATTAATATTTTTAATAAAATAAAATAAAATATTTTTTTAAGTTAAATTAGCATAAGATTATATTTTAAAATATTTTAAATATAATTTTCTTTTGTTTTCTCAAATTCAAGAAATTATATAAATAATTTAAATTTTATTTATTATTGTAAATTTTTCTGATTTGTAAAATAATTATAAATATTATTTTATATTTTAAGTTTTTTATTTTCAATGTTAAAAGTTAGATCATATATGTTCCGGTAAATATTGTTTTATATACCTAATAATTAGGTTATGCATGGATAGATTTTCAAATTTTTTTACCCAATTTTCTTATAATATTTATATTACTCATTTCTCTTTGGTGATGTATCAAATGATGAATTGATTATTCAACACATCTTTTTAATTATAGTTTTAAATCTATTTCATTTCATTATGATATTTTTTTTCTGTATTATATAAATGAAAGTAAAGAAAACTTTGGAGTATTTTTCTACATTTCGTGGATGATAAGTTCTGATTAAATTTCCTTAAGAAAATTGAAGAGAGAAGAATTTTTTATCAACAACAACTAGCAACAATATCAAAAAACCTTCATATCTGACTCTAGACCAATTGAACTAATTGTTAGAGCTATATATTTTGCATGCCATGGTGCTACCAAATTAAAGAAGTTCCTTCTCATAATGCTCGATGTTTCTTTTGAAAAATGATAAACATTTTAGGCTTCACCTTTTGTTGTTATATCTTTTTAATCGACTGCAACTATGATGAAAAAACTGTGTGACCAGGTAATCAAGTTTGTATAAGGAATTTTCCGAGATGAGTTCAGATATAATTCTGATGTACTTTCACTTCTAAGGTTGTAGTAAAAATTGAAATAATTTTTTAGATAGTGTAAACGAATGTTTTCCTAAGAGCTACACAGATGGATGAGTTAAATACTCAAAGAATTGAAATATTGGGATAGGCAGTGAGACTCATCCAGTGCCAAGTTCACACACATCTAGCTAAGAGAGAATTTTTTTCCATGCACAATGATGTAGTTCATTTGCAAGATTTTGTTGAAGTATTAACTTCAACTTCCCTGCAGAGCTGCGCCGCTTTCTAATTTTGTTTCAGAAATCTCTGTCACAAATTCGCTTGCTAAATTTGTTGCATAGTCAATTCGAGATGTAAAACCCTTACAGTTTTGACAGAGTCCTTTTGTTTTTTTTTTAAAACAGAGTTTCTTGTGAACGCAGGAATCTTGTTTTAAGTTTTTGATTCAGGCCATGTTGGAAGTGGATCCCACTTGCCAACTCAACAGCCTCGTCACCACCGCCAGCAAATGGGAATTTTATCACACTCGTTGAGAGCTCTTTGCAAGCATAAAGAGTCGGTCCCACATGCCATCACAGCAGCAGTATGTGGACCAATCAACGCCTTATCGCGTTGGTTTGGAGCCAACGTCAGCAACCTAGAAAATGGACCCGAAAAGTTTACAAACCGAATCCTAAAGAATTTCGCACCACATTTGGGCCTGACATCATCAGGGCAAAGTGTAATGCGATTTTTCCATGAAATACGGCTCATAAGTTTTTTGAAGTCCGCGGGCCCCAGTCCTCGGCCAATCACAGGCCGATAGCGCAAAGTTGGGGCGTGGTGATGTCATGGGTATTTGTTACGCGATTTTTCTATGAAATCTGGTTTAATCGGTTTTGAAATCCGACGGAAAAGTTTTTGTTTATGTTGATATAGTTTTCTTTTGTTATATGTTTTATTGTATCACGCGACGAAAAGATATTATACCTTTGGTCATTCACACATATATGTTTCAACATATATTAAAACATATGCGCCATTTATATAGTGGGGCCCGGAAGGTTATACAATAGTTTTTTTTATATATTAGATGTTTTGTTTTTAAAATATGTGTTGCGTCACATATAAAAGCTAAAAAGGCTAAAATGAAAAAAAGGGTAATAGTTATACACAACAGTGTATTGGAAAAACAGAGAGTGAGCCCGAAGGAAAAATTTACACAGACAGACAGAGAGTGTGTACTATTTTTGAAAAATAGAGAGACAGAGAGTTTTTCTTGGCACTATGTTTGTGCAGCAGTCCAAAAAATTTTGTAATCCCTCTATTAGAGGAAGTTTTTCTTTTGTAATAGATTTTACAGTGAATGGAATAGAAGTTTTTTTTTGAAACCTCTGTCTAGCAGTGAGCAAATTTTTTTAATTCTCTGTGTTTGAAGGAGAGTATCATTCTCTTTGAGTTTGTTATGGAATTCTCAGAAATTCCAACATGGTATCAGAACTTATCCAGGCTCTTTGAAGGTGTCAAAGAAGCTGAAGGAAGAAGAATTGTTGTAGCAGTTCACCAGCAGAACTCCAGCAAGCCCAGCAGAAGTAAAGTCTAGGTATTTCTCAAAAAAACAGAGTTGTTGTTTTCTTTAAAAGAGTAGTCCTCAGAAACAGAGTTTTGTCCTTTAAAGAAGGAACGATAGTTTGTTTAGAAAAACACAGTCAAGTTTATTTCTAAGTTTAGTCTATAATCAATGGTTGGACCAAGCACTGGTATGAGTATTGGAAATACTTAGCTTCTCCAATTTAATGGGAAGAATTATGATTATTGGGCCATTACCATGAGAGAGTTGTTTGCCTCCAAGGACTTATGGGAATTTGTAGAAGACGGTTTTGAAGAACCAGTTGATGAACAAGAGTATAATGCCTTAACACAGGCAGAGAAGGATCTGCTGAAGAGCAATAGAAAGAAGGACTCTAAGGCCCTCTTCTATCTCTATCAAGCAGTACATGAGAGTGTGTTTCCAAGGATAGTAGCAGCTAAAAGATCCAAGGATGCATGGGATACTTTGAAAATAGCCTATCAAGGTATGGAGAAAGTGAAGACAACAAAACTACAATTGCTGAGGGGAGATTTTGAAACTCTCTGTATGAAAGAGTCTAATAACATAGACTCATTCTTCACACATGTGATTGGGATGGTAAATCAGATAAGGTCTCATGGAGAGACACTTGAAGAAAGAAGGATAGTGGAGAAACTATTGAGGAGACTACCCTCAAGGTTTGATGTTATTGTTACCACCATTTAAGAGACAAAGGATCTCTCAAAGTTCACAGTAGATGAACTTCATGCATCACTGATGACTCATGAACAGAGATTGGGAAGATCAGTAAACCCATCTCTAGAGCATGCCTTCAAGACCCAGATGCCTTTTGGAAGAGGAAGAGGTCAAGGCAGAGGAAGAGGCAGAGGCAGAAGCCAAAACAGAGAAGGAAGAAACAGCTTTACACATTCACATGGAAGGAGCAACAGTCAGAATCAAAGCCATAGCCAAGGCAGCAGCCAGCAAGGTGGACACCAACATGCTCAAGGACAAAGGTATGACAAATCCAATGTCTAATGTCATTATTGCAAAAAATATGGGCACTATGCCAATGAGTGTAGGAAAAATCAAAATGACATGAATAATAGGCAGAATGCTAATGTAGCAAGAGAAGAAAAGAACCCAAAGAATGTGTTGTTAACATGTAATGTAGCACAAGATAGACAG
This sequence comes from Pinus albicaulis, assembly GCA_034641835.2. NCBI lineage: Eukaryota > Viridiplantae > Streptophyta > Pinopsida > Pinales > Pinaceae > Pinus > Pinus albicaulis. The sequence goes on along the minus strand of CM076573.1, from coordinate 760,310,320 downwards.
GATGATGTACGGTTCTTAGATTCAGGCTGCAGTAATCACATGACTGGAAACATAGCAATGTTTGCCAATCTTGATGAAGAAGTTAAATCAGAAGTAACAACAAGAACAGATACTAAGATTTCTGTCAAGGGAAAAGGCAGAGTTAGTATCCGTGCAAGAAATGGTGAACAGAAATTTGTGTCAAATGTGTACTATGTTCCTAGCTTGAAGTGTAATCTTTTGAGCGTTGGGCAGCTCATAAACAAAGGTTACAATGTAGTTTTTAAAAATGATGTGTGCAAAATAATGGACATACCTCCAAGCAAGAAGATTATTGTTGAAATTCAAATGACCAGCAATAGAATGTTTCCACTCAAGCTCAATACAGATTTGAAGGGAAAAGAAAAACTGTAGTAGCTGTAACTCAAGAGGTTTTTCAGAAGGAAGTGAAAGATGAGAATTGGTTATGGCACTTGAGATTTGTACATCTCAATTTCGGAGGTCTGAATTTTATGCACAGAAAAAGAATGGTAAGAGGACTACGATTGATTGAGAAACCAGACAACCTATGTGAAGGCTACATCTTGGGAAAACAGCACAGAGAAAACTTTCCATCAGGAAAGAGCATAAGGGCGAAAGCACCCTTAGAAATTATTCATTCAGATTTATGTGGGCCGATGCAAACAACATCAATTTCAGGCAGCAATTACATGCTAACCTTCATTGATGATTTCACAAGGAAAGTATGGGTTTATTTCTTGAAATATAAAAGTGAAGTCTTTGAAAAATTTTGCCATTTTAAAGCTCTAGTAGAGAAACAGAGTGGGCAGCATATCAAAGTTCTTAGAACTGATAGAGGAGGTGAGTACATCTCAAAATAATTTTTGCGTTTTTGCAGAGAAAATGGCATACACAAACAGTTTACTACAAGATACACACCGCAGCAAAATGGTGTTGCTAAAAGGAAGAATCAAACCATAATGGAAATGGTGAGAAGTATGCTAAAGGCAAAACACTTTCCAAATGAGTATTGGGAAGAAGCTACAAATTGTGCAGTGTATATTTTAAATAGATGCCCAACAAAAGTTGTAATGAATAGAGTTCCAGAAGAAGCGTGGAGTGGCAGAAAACAAGAACTCACCCACATGAGAGTTTTTGGGTGTGTGGCTTATGCACACATTCCAGAACAGTTGAGGAAGAAGTTGGACAGTAAGGGGGAGAAGTGCATCTTCCTTGGATATTGTGAAGACTCCAAGGGATATAGATTATATAACCCATCCACAAAGAAATTTTTTATAAGCAAAGATGTGCAATTCATTGAAGAAGAAGCATGGGATGGAAGCATTGAGAAAACAGTCAATGTTAAAAGTTGTTTGTCTCATGATGAAGATGAGGAAGATGTGGCTGAAAATAATACCTCATCAGTAGCACAACCTCCACCAACACAAGGAAAACAAGGGACACCTCAAGCAGGAGTAAGAACACCCTTGTGAAGTAATGAGAGTGCTTCTCCAAGCACACCAAATGGAGCAGATTTGAGTGCTACTTCAAGCACAAGTACATCTAATGAAAGAGGAACAAGATTCAGAAATTTAAATGAGATTTATGAGCAAGAGACAACAAATGAAGGTATGAATTCTTTATTTGCCTTGTATTGTCATGTTGATGATCCTATTCATTTTGAGGAAGCTATAAAAGATAGAAAATGGATAGAAGCCATGGATGAAGAAATTAAAGCAATAGAGAATAACAAAATATGGGATTTGATTGAACTCCCAAAAGGTAAGGAAGTCATTGGAGTTAAATGGGTCTACAAGACCAAAAGCAATGCTGAAGGTAAAATTGAAAGGCACAAGGCCAGACTTGTTGTCAAAGGTTATAAGCAGCAACATGGAAGAGATTATGAAGAGACTTTTGCACCAATTGCAAGAATGGAAACAGTAAGAGCAGTGTTATCCATAGCAGCACAAAACAAATGGAAGGTTTACCAAATGGATGTAAAATCAACATTTTTAAATGGAGTGTTAATGGAAGAGGTTTATGTTGAACAACCTCTAGGCTATGAGAAAAAGGGCCAAGAGCACAAAGTTTGCAGATTAAAGAAAGTTATTTATGGGTTGAAGCAAGAACCAAGAGCATGGTACAATAGGATAGATTCCTATCTACTGGAAAATGGGTTTGAAAAATGTGAAGGAGAACCCACATTATACATCAAAGAAAAGGATGGTAAAATGCTGATTGTTGTTTTATATGTTGATGATGCGATATTCACAGGTAATGATAATTACCTTATTGAAAATTTTAAAACAGTAATGAAACATGAATTTGAAATGACTGACATGGGATTGCTGAAATACTTCTTAGGAATAGAAGTAGAGCAAAATGAAAATGGGATTTTTATCTCACAAGCAAAATATGTTAATGAAGTTTTAGAAAGATTTAATATGCAAGATTGCGAGGCAGTAATAACACCCACAGTAATAGGATTAAAACTCAGCAAAGAGAACAGCAGCAAGGATTTTGATCCTAGATTGTACAAGAGCATAGTTGGTAGCCTTATGTATTTGAATGCAACTAGGCCTGATATTATGCATGCTGTTAGTTTGATTTTCAGATTCATGGAGAGGCCAAAAGAAGCACATTGGCAGGTAGCAAAAAGAATTCTGAGGTATGTGAAAGGAACTAAAAGGTATGGGATTTTGTATACTACTTCAGAAAATTCTGAGTTGATTGGTTACACTGATAGTGATTGGGCTAGAAGTGTAGATGACCGGAAAAGTACATCTGGTTATGTTTTTCATATGGGTTCAGGAGCTATTTCATGGGCTTCTAAAAAGTAGCCTATTGTAGCATTGTCTACAGTAGAGGTAGAGTATGTGGCAGCTACAGTAGTAGCATGTCAAGCAGTGTGGATGAGGAGAATGTTGAGAAGTTTATGTCAAGAACAGGTAAATGTAGAAATTATATAACTAATATGTTATATATCCAAGATTCTCCTGATCACACACTATTTTAACTTCATGCACAATACAGAATCTATTCCAGCATTGATCATCACATGCAGAAATTAAATCAATTGCAATGCACACATGAAACCATAAAAATTCACACACATTAACACAGTGATTTAACGGGAAAGCCTGAAGCTGAAAACCCCAACTATCTATATATAATATATGTCATAGAGATCATGTAACAATCCTCATACAAAGCTGATCATATCAAACTCTCAGTACAATAAAATCGCTACACACTAATTAGGTGTAATATCCCAAGGATCAAAATTTTAAATAAATCAACACATCCAGGTGTTCCAACTAAAAATAATTGTGATAAAAACACAGAACACAACAAATATAAGAAATTGAAGCCCAGTTGTGAATCCTGGATGGATTCACACATAAACATCACCACGGGGTTCTCGTCCCGGGATCAATAATAGAACTAGCCAGGCCAAGTTCTCAACCAAACATAATAAAATAGATAATCCAGAATGCCCTAAATGCCTAGCTTCTCTCCCCTTTTATAGGCTTGATGGGTCAATACCAACAAGAAATACCATGGGTCAATACCATGGGAAAATACCATCAAGAAATACCATGGGTCAATACCATGGGTCAATTCTATCCACTTTGACTGGATCAAGAAAGGGGATATTACAAATCCTCCCGCCCAAATATTGCTTGTCCTCAAGCGATCCACTTATATCCACAACAGAAGCATTTGTACATTGATACCAGGATCCCATACAATCCGATGTGCCCTCCATGTTGAATGGTCCTGAATGGATCCTTCAATACCTGGATCCCAAACAATCCTCTGACCAATCCTTCCCTGAATAGATTTACCTGGATCCCAAACAATCCTTTGGCCAATCATTTCCCCAATGGATTCTTCTGGATCCCAATGCCACCTAAATCCTGGGACCTGTGGGTTATGGTACCATTTCAACCCTCCATCGTTGTCCGCACCAAAGGGCCCAAGCTGCAATATGCCCTCGGCTATGAGTATCCTCCAAAGAATCAACCTATCGATAGAATACCAACTCATAATCTCTTGCCAATCCATACTTGGGGAGGGATGAATATCTGCAAATCTACTATGTTGATGTTGTTCGATGCTCAATTCATGCTTCTCTACTTGGTTACCCAACATGATGCAGTTGGAGAACTCTTCCCTTCTCTTCCCAATGTATAAAGGTGGGTTGTTGGTGTTGCAAGCCTTATCTATGTATTCCTGTAGAGCGCTGTTATGGGACTTCCAATTGTACTCCTCATGCGGCCTTGTGAGGGACTTGAGTTTTTCCTCAATACTAGACAGCTTGGTCGATGATTTGGCACATTTCGCTATGAGTTCCTCAATTTTTCTGTTCTCCTGTAAATCAGTGTCTCGGATTGTCCAGACTCTTTGCTTCAACAACATAAGATCTGTCTTGAAATGCATGATCCTCTCCCCATTTGATTCTCCTTGGGTGTATTCATCCTGGACCTCTTCACATGTGAGGATGAGTTGTCCATCCTTTTTGGTTGTCAAACATGGATGTACTGGTGGACTATTGTCTATACCTGATTGCCCATACTCTTTATGGATGTCCTCCGTTGTATTTATAGATTCAACTACCACAACATCAGGAGGAATTTCATCTTTCCTTTCGTCATGTACTTTGTCAAGCTGACTACTCAGCTTGTCCTGCAAGTTTCTCTGAAGAGCATGGTGTTCTTGTTCACCATTTGTACTTGACTGCTCAAATCCTTCATAGGTCCTCTCCTGAAAACCAACGAACCCATCTATGGATGAATCCCCATGATCTGAAGAAGTCTCTAATTTTTCTATCCTTGTTGCCTCCTTATTATCTGGACATGAATGGTCAAGTGCCCAAACTCCCTTGCATACAAAGCATAAGCCTTTCCTCCTTAGTTCATTCTTGCTGTCTCCAAAAATCTTTGTTAGTTCCTCCTTGGTTAACTTCTTTCTAAGTAGTTTGATGCTCTGTTTGATCAACCCCTCAACTAGTTCATAAGCAGCAGGTGATGCAATTAGCTCCTTCCTCCAAATGGCCAACAATTTGGATCTCAATTGTTCGCAGATGGCCCTATCTTCTCCTAAGATAGGAGACATGATATTTTGCATGTCTTTTTTGATGTAGTTTGGATGAGATGTTGTAATTCCATTGCAGAAGTATTGGAGCATCTGAAGGATTAAATCATCACACTCTAGATCCAACATAAGCATACCAAATCTGAATTTCTCCATGCGTTCCAAAATTCTAGCAACTGAAGAAAAGTAAGGCGTGCATGTTGTCAACCCTTAGATTTGATACCCATTGCCGTCCTCCTCATGATATCATCATTAGAGACAATATGATCAGCCTTAAGGCTACAGATTTCTTTGAAATAAAGGCGGCAGTGGAGTCTAGCAACACTGCAAAGATACTCCTAAGAACCTAGGACATATCAAGCAAACATGGATAGCTTCCAAAGGCCAACGACCCTTCCCATTCTGATTTATCTATCGAAACAAATAACATTTAATATCCAGCTGTAGAACATCTTTGACATACCTTTGCAATTTGGATCAAGTTGAAGGAACGCCTTGTTATCTTCCTTAGGATATCTGGAAATTTCTTGGAGATAACCTGGACCTTTGGAAAAGACTGTTGCGTTGAGTTGCCACGATTTGTATGTTGTTGCCATCTTTGATCCACAGAAGTATTGTAGCTCAGAGAATCAACTGATATATCATTATGTTGATTCTTGTGGCGTTTCGAAAAATAAAATGATGGCATCGACATCAATGGATCTCAATACTTAGCTAATGAGAAACCTGGGAATGATCCCTGTCTAGCAATAATTTTCCAACCTTTCAACAATGACCATATTTTCAAGAAAGATATGAATCTTCCATACACATGAATAAATATCATGGGTACATTTATAATATTCCATACAAATGAATAAATATCATGGGTACATTTATTCATAAGAGGCCATATACAAGCTATAAATGATTTTGTCAATCATGCCTTCAAATATTTTCACAAATTTAACCCACAGAATTATATATGATTTTCCCTTCACTTATTTCTCACAATAAAATAATTTACTGAAAAATAAAAATCCAACTAGGGTGATAAATATCACCGAAGTGAGAAATGCTGGCTAAGGTGAAAATTAAATTTCACCGAAGTTCCTTGCATAAAACTGTCAGGCTGGCAGGATGCACAGCTCTGATACAACTGTAATATCCCAAGGATCAAAACTTTAAATAAATCAACACATCCAGGTGTTCCAGCTAAAAATAATTGTGATAAAAACACAGAACACAACAAATATAAGAAATTGAAGCCCACTTGTGAATCCTGGATGGATTCACACATAAACATCACCACAGGGTTCTCGTCCTGGGATCAATAATAGAACTGGCCAGGCCAAGTTCTCAACCAAACATAATAAAATAGATAATCCAGAATGCCCTAAATGCCTAGCTTCTCTCCCCTTTTATAGGCTTGATGGGTCAATACCAACAGAATACCATGGTGATGTGCATGGGGAAAATACCATCAAGAAATACCCATGGGTCAATACCATAGGTTAATACCATGGGTCAATTCTATCCACTTTATTTGGATCGAAAGGGGATATTACATCGAGCCCGATCTTGCAAATCCACACGATATTTTCCCTGCAAATGCTGCCTCTCTGCCAATCCTATTTGAAGAATGGCTCACCGAATAGACTTCGAATTGCTCCCGAAGATTGACTCATAATCTCCTCATTGGCATCTCCTTTAGTGTTGGATGGAAATCAATGTGTCCTCTGGTACTGTGAGTCACACTTGCTCTTTCACCTACCTCTCACTAGTCTCCATTAGGCTTGTCCATGCCGCACTTGGTTAAACGATGTATTCTTTGATTGATTAATGATTATTAGTGAATTAATTAATAATTAATTCACCTCTCATAGTGTATCAATCAGTTAGACTAGATACAACTAGCTCAACTGAGTCTAACTGAGTTAAACTGAATACAACTCCACCAACTACTTCTATAACTCCACCAAACTCTATCACATGAGTTCTAACAGAAATATCCATGCATTAGCTCCAGTAAACCCTCAGGAATAGCGTAATTCCTTCTGTCGGCTGTTGTGTCACATCTGTGCACTTAACTGAAGTTCTCTAAGAGAATAAGATAATGTTTAGAGTCAAAATATTATTAAGAGCTAATAATATTGGACATATCTATTTTTAGACTGGCAAACTAAAAATAGATTCCGCCTAATATGTCTAAAAATAGAAGTCCATCTATTTTTCCAACTTGACCAACCATCCACAAATAGCATCCTGCAACTCATAGAATATGATCGACGTGTCTAAAAATAGACTTTGCACCAAAAAATGACCTGCAGGCACTTAGTTGAAGGTGATACTTTTCACTAAGCTCATCGTCTTGTTGAATCTCAGCACTCCCTCTCAATAAGATGAGATTATCATATTTGATCTGTCTCTATGTGGTAGTTGAATTTGCTCTTTGGTGAGCTTAATGGTAGTGTCGGCATCACGAGTCCTGCAGCGAGGAATGTAAGAAAGCAACATGATCTTCCGCTGCACACAATCTCTGATATGATGGTACCGGATGTCAATGTGTTTAGATCTATCATGAAATACTGGATTAACCGAGAGTTTAATGCAACTCTGATTATCACAACATATCACAGTAGGATCTAAGTGTGAACCGAACAACCCGACCAGGATCTTCCTCATCCATATAGTCTCGCATGTAGCCAAACTTGTTGCCATGTACTCGGCCTCCGCTGAACTGAGTGCCACGAATCTCTGTTTCTTTCCGTACCAAGAAACTGTGGTAGACCCGATACTGAAAATCCCTCCAGATGTGCTCTTTCTATCCGTTGGACTCCCTGCCCAATCTGCATCCGTGAAGCCATGCAGCTTCACCTCATCTGACTATCTGTACCATAATCCATATCCCGATGTGCCCCTGAGATACCTCAAGACATGCTTACCTGCCTTCCAAAAGAGCTTGGTAGGCTTAACCATAGCTTGTGAAAGCTGGTTAACAACATAGCATATGTATGGTCATGTATTGACTAGATACATGAGCGAACCAACCAATTGTCGATAAACAGTGGCATCCACTACCTCTGCCGATGTAGCATCCTCTTTCCTCCAACCACCAGGAAGAGGAGTGTCGATAGGCTTGCAGCCTTACATGTTGAACTTCTCCAGTATCTCCCGGGCATACTTGCCTTGAGACACAAATAGTCCACCCTTCCGCTGCCAAATTTCCAATCCTAGGAAATAATGAAGGAGGCCCAAGTCCTTCATCTCAAACTCCTTTGCAAGATCTACCTTGCATGAGTGTATCAATAGTTCATCACCTATTAGTATCAAATCATCTACATAAAGTACAATGATCAGCAACTTACCCTCCACCACAGTCTAGTATAGGTTCGGATCCGCCTCACTCTTGGTGAATCCAAGTCTGGTGAAGTAACTATCTATCCATGTGTACCAAGCACGAGGTGCTTGTTTCAGCCCATACAGCGCTCTTTTATGCCTGCACACATGCGACTCGCTGCTGAAGATTTCAAATCCTTCGGGCTGCTCTATGTACACCTCCTCCTCAATGACTCCGTTGAGGAACACAGTCTTCACATCCATCTGATGAATGACATGTGGCTACTGTGGCCCCGGAAAGTAAGGATACTGAGTATGGAAAAATACCCAGCTAACGACGAGTGCAAAGGTTTCACCATAATCGATCTCGATCTATCGGGTACCGGGAAAAAAATCTTGCCAAGACCCTGATATTCGACTCGTCAAAGCTGACTTGCTGAGCTTGCTTCACTTTGTAGATCCATCTCGAACCTACCACTGATTTCCCTTCCGGCCTTGGGACAATATCCCATGCACTGTTTCTGACAATTGAATCATACTCTTCCACCATGGCATCTACCCATGCGGGATCCTCCACAGCTTCCTCGAAAGAAGATGGTTCTGTCACGATACACTTGCTCATCAGAGCCATGTATCCAGTATATCGGTCAGGTGACTGTCTCTATCTGCACTGTGATGTATATGCTCCTACATTTTGCGCTGCATCAAGATTCAGTCGCTCAGCTTCTTTAGTGTGCTTCCGCCCTCTAATGGTTGGCGCTGCATGAGTGGTTTCTTCCACTCCATGAACCTCCTCTTGTGGCTGATCCACGTCCTGAGGCTCATCTTTAGGAACTAGTAGCTTCTCATCTGCATGCAAGTGTAGCTTCCTCTCAAGCGACAACTTCATGGCTTTCTCCTCATGAAATTTGATATCCCTTCGCACAACAGCCTTCCGACTGTCTGGCAAATACACACGATAATTGTGGGGTGTTTCTGTGTACCCCACAAATATCCCAACCTCTGCAGTCGGCTCCAGCTTCTTCCTGGCATCCTTCGTCACATGAATGTAAATAGGTGAGCCAAAAATCCTCAAATGAGAAATATTAGGCTTCTTACCAGAAAACGCCTCTTCGGGTGTACTCATGCCAAGTACTCTATGAGGACAACGATTTTGCACATAAACCGCAGTGTTGCATGCTTCAGCCCACAAGTGTATGGGAAGGCCCTGATCATGCAACATTGCCCATGCAGCACCCACGATCGTTATGTTCTTTCTCTCCACAACCCCATTCTGCTGTGGGTTATGAGGCGCTATGATCTCTCTTCGAATTCCTTCTGCGCTGCAAAAGTCTTTGAATTCGCCAGAGATGAATTCACCACCATTATCGCTCCTAAGAGCTTTCACCTGCTTCCTTGATTCTTTCTCAACCAGTGCCTTAAACTCACAGAACTTTGAGTATGTCACGCTCTTCTTCTACATGAAGAAGATCCAGCACTTACGAGAAAAGTCATCAACAAAGATCACATAATACCTGTGCTTTGCTATCGAAGCTACTGAGAAAGGTCCACACACGTCTGTGTGAATTCTCTCAAGGATCGTCGTGGCGCGACTATCCTTCTCATGAAAGGTGGTCTTCACAAATTTTCCCAAAGTACATCCCTTGCACTGATCTGACTGCGCAAGTGTACCCTTGGGAAGCCCGATAGAAATCTGCTGCAAAATTTTCAAAGTGCCATGGTGAAGATGGCCCAATCTTCTGTGCCACAATTTTCCCTCATCCTGGCTCACCACTCCTTCTGCTTTGCCTGCCATTGCTGCGCAACCATCTACCTACAATTGATAAAGGTTTTTAACTCGAACCCCTATCCTTCGAGTTTCACCAGTTGTCTTACTGCGCAGGAAAGCCTTTCCCTCACTAAAAACAACACCATAGCCCTTGTCTTCCAACATCGCCACAGAGATCAGATTCTTCTTCAATCCTGGAACATGCATGACATCCTTCAAGATGAAAGGTTTTCCAGACTCCCTCTCAAAGGAAATGGTCCCGATATCAGTCGCACTGTATCTACCATCATCGCCCATCTCGATGTGCACTCCAAGATCCTTCTCATCCAGATTAGTAAACAAATATTTGTCTCAGGTCATATGGAAAGACGCACCACTATCAAGAAACCACACTGATCCCATCACACTTGAGACCAAGCATGCAATCAACGAAAAATCCAGCTCAAACTGTGAGGCTAAGGCCTCTCCAGCTGCAGATCCAACAACCTGCTTATTTTTCTTCTTATATGGACAATTAGTGGCATAATGTCCGTGTTGGTGACAGTGAAAGCACTTCACCTTGGACAAGTCCTGCTTCTTGCCTTTCGCACCGGATTGAGAAGGATTTTTCTTTCCCTTCCATTTCCTTGCTTTGGCAGCCAAAGCGCAATTTTCTTCATCTTCATTCTTCGATGAAGATCCATCCCTGGTACCCCGCCTTATCTCCTCCTGCACAAGATCCGACCAAAGTCGCTCCCATCCTGGTAGTTTCTCAGAGCCATTGACGAGTCCTCGTAGCTATACCAACTCTTAGAAGCCCAAGAGCCAAGCTCACCAAGTCCTCTTCATCTACATTAACTTACACTTCTAATTCCTAGCTCATCCTACCACTTGGACAAACTTAGGTAGGGTACTTAGTTATCTTGTCGCCTTTCTCCATTTTTATTTTCCTGAGTTTGTCTTTAAGCGCCAACTTCCTCTGGTCGCTTCTGCTTTGGAACAAGTCTGTCAAAGCTTTCCACATCAAGAATGGAGAAGCTTTACCATGAAGGCTAGACACTATTTGATCCTTCACACCTTCCAATAGAATTCTTCGACACTTTGTTGTCTTCTTTTGCCATGCGTCAAGTGTGGTTGCATCGTTAGAAGCAGGTTTCGGAATATCAACATCTATAAACTCCTTCAACCCATTATCATACAGCACCGCCTCCATCTTTTCCTTCCATGAAATATAATTCAAGCTGCCCTGAAGGGCATACTCCAATCGCAATCCGTTGAAAGACATTTCAATGAATGCTCAACTTCAACACCAAGAAAACACTGCAGCAAATTCGAATTCCACCAGCACAAAACTCAGCCGCTTCAATAATTGCGATCTGCTCCAATGATCAATGCTCTGATACCATGTAGAAATTATATAACTAATATGTTATATATCCAAGATTCTCCTGATCACACACTATTTTATCTTCATGCACAATACAGAATCTATTCCACCATTGATCATCACATGCGGAAATTAAATCAATTGCAATGCACACATGAAACAATAAAAATTCACACACATTAACACAGTGATTTAACGGGAAAGCCTGAAATTGAAAACCCAAACTATCTGTATATAATATATGTCATATAGATCATTTAACAATCCTCATACAAATCTGATCATGTCAAGCTCTCAGTACAATACAATCGCTATACACTAATCAGGCCCGATATTGCAAATCCATGCACCGATCTTTGCCACCTACTAGCCTGCCTCTACTGCGCAATCCCTGCTGAAGAATGGCTCTGAATGAACTCGAATTTCTCTAATATTGACTGCGCAATCCTCATTGGCATCTCCACTGAGTGTTGGATGCAATCAATGCATCATTATAGTCACAACTGATAGTCACACTTGCTCTTTCACCTACCTCTCCACTGGTCTCCACTGAAACTGTCCATGCACTGTAGTTAACTGATGTATTCTTCAGTTGATTAATGAGTTAATATTTAGTGAATTAATTATTAATTAATTCACACCACTTTCACTAGTGTATCAATCAGTTAGACTAGATACAACTAGCTCAACTGTGTCTAACTGAGTTAAACTGAACACAACTCCACCAACTACTTCTACAACTCCACCAAACTCTGTCACATGAGTTCTAACTGAAGTCCTCCATGCAATATCTCCACTAAACCCTCGGGAATAGCGTAATTCCTTCTGTCAGCTGTTGTGCCACATCTATGCACTTAACTGAAGTGCTCCAAGAGAATAAGATAATGTTTATAGTCCAAATATTATTAAGAGCTAATAATATTCGACATATCTATTTTTAGACTGGCAATCTAAAAATAGATTCCGCCCAATATGTCTAAAAATAAAATTCCATCTATTTTTTCCAACTTGACCAACCATCCACAAATACCATCTTGCAACTCATAGAATATGATCGACATGTCTAAAAAATAGACATAGTCTAAAAATAGACTTGTGCCAAAAATACCTGCGAGCCCACTTAGTGAAGGTGACTCTTTTCACTAAGCTCATCATCTTGTTGAATCTCAACAGTAAAAGGCACAATGATTTATTGTGACAATAGCTCAGCCATAGCATTGTCTAAAAATTCTGTGTTTCACAAAAGGACAAAGCACATAGATGCTAATTTTCACTACATCAGGGAGCTAGTGAACAATGGAGAAATTATTTTAAAACATTGTATGACTCAGGAGCAATTTGCAGATATACTGACAAAGGCACTAGGGCAGAAAAGCTTTGAATATTTGAGAAAATGCATGGGTATGACCGATAACCCAGTAGTTGAACTTAAGGGGGAGTGTTGAAGTATTAACTTCAACTGCCCTGCAGAGCTGCGCCGCTTTCTAATTTTGTTTCAGAAATCTCTATCATAGAGCCGCTTGCTAAATTTGTTGCGCAGTCAATTCGAGATGTAAAACCCTTACAGTTTTGACAGAGTCCTGTTGTTTTTTTTTGAAAACAGAGTTTCTTGTGAACGTGGGAATCTTGTTTTAAGTTTTTTATTCGGGCCACGTTGGAAGTGGATCCCACTTGCCAACTCAACAGCCTCGTCACCACCGCCAGCAAATGGGAATTTTATCGCACTCGTTGAGAGCTCTTTGCAAGTGTAAAGAGTCAGTCCCACATGCCATCATAGCAGCAATACATGGACCAATCAATGCCTTATTGCGTTAGTTTGGAGCCAACGTTAGCAACCCAGAAAATGGACCCGAAAAGTTTACAAACCGAATCCTAAAGAATTTCGCATCACATTTGGGCCTGACGTCATCAGGGAAAAGTGTAATGCGATTTTTCCATGAAATAAGGCTCATAAGTTTTTTGAATTCTGTGGGCCCCAGTCCTTAGCCAATCACATGCTGATCGCATGGAGTTGGGGCATGGTGATGTCATGCAGATTTGTCACGCGATTTTTCTATGCAATCTGGTTTAATCGGTTTTGAAATCCAGCGGAAAAGTTTTTGTTTATGTTTTGATATAGTTTTCTTTTGTTATATGTTTTATTGTATCGCGCGATGAAAAGGTATTATACCTTTGGTCATTCACACATATATGTTTCAACATATATTAAAACATATGCGCCATTTATATAGTGGGGCCCAGAATTTTATACAATAGGTTTTTTTTATATATTAGATGTTTTGTTTTTAAAATATGTGTTGAGTCACATATAAAAGCTAAAAAGGCTAAAATGAAAAAAAGGGTAATAGTTATACACAACAGTGTATTCGAAAAACAGAGAGTGAGCCCGAAGGAAAAATTTACACAAATAGATAGAGAGTGTGTACTATTTTTGAAAAATAGAAAGACAGAGAGTTTTTCTTGGCACTATGTTTGTGCAGCAGTCCAAAAAATTTTGTAATCCCTCTGTTAGAGGAAGTTTTTCTTTTGTAATAGATTTTACAGTGAATGGAATAGAAGTTTTTTTTTGAAACCTCTGTCTGGCAGTGAGAAATTTTTTTTAATTCTCTGTGTTTGAAGGAAAGTATCATTCTCTCTGAGTTTGTTCTGGAATTCTCAGAAATTCCAACAGATTTATGGAGAGGTATTTTGTTCTCATCTATTTCAAAACCTTCAATCTTTGTGCTTCTATGGTTTGAAATGTGTTGCTTGTTCCTTTTTTCCAATATCTTTGTTTATTGTTTATTCTATTTTTATCTATCTTCAATTATCAATTTTGCATTAATCAATAGAAGTTCATTTGTTTCTCATCCATTAACATAGGCAAGCTTGCACTTAATATTTATGAACACATGAAGAGGGAGGTTGCTGCAATACAAATACAAAAAAAAATTGCATGGGCATCAAGCGAGGAGAACCCATGTTAAACATCGGTTGTCGGCTATTATTGTCATTCTCTTGTAGTAGTTAGATACAAACCATTGCTAATTGGCGTTTGCTATTTTGAAAATTGAAATACAATTCATTTTACTTGAGAACACAATGCGACCTATATTAATATATGGAGAAATTTGTGTATGGATATTCGAATGAACGAGACAAAAGCTTGAGATTTTTGAATTTATGTTTTGTTGCTTGTTAGTCTTGAAAATAGGTTCAATGTGGTAAGGATAGACTTGGAGGAATGATGAGATTACAAAATGTTAGAGAGATTGTCTGCCTTTTATCACTCAGACTTAATATTTAGATAACTAAAATATTAATGTATTTTTTAGGCTAAACGGTGTGCATACAAAGCTTATGCATCTTATAAGAAGAGGAAGCAAGCAACTCTTGATTTACAGTGTTTGGAGATCAGGGATTACAAGAAAGGAGCTTAAAAAAACTTAATATGGTGACATTTTTATCACATCCTTTTCTATCATGTATCCTTTAAAAAAAAATTGTGTGTGAATATTTCATCCTATTTTGAATTTTCGAACATAAATATTTCTATTTTGAACACATGCTTCAATTATTTCTATTTTTGAATGTATATATTAGTGCCTTGTCATCTGATAAAAAGAGACAAGTTGCATTGTCAATTGATTTTGGTATTAAGGTTGTGTTTTTCTCGATTCATCCACACACTCCCTTGCTTTGGGACAATTTCCTTTCACATGCTTCTAGAGTAGGTCAACGGGGCATTAAAGGAAGGAAGAAAGAGATTACATGGCCTCTCGAGTTGGAAAAGCACGTGAGGGTAATATTTCTTCTTTGCTTTTGTTATCTTTTATGGTTATATTTCTCAGTTTCTCACAAGATCAAAGTTGTTTGGGTCACGTTGAGAAGTTTATCTAGAGGTTAGATGTATGTATTATGTGGTACTCTTTGGCCCAAATTTTATTGCTTTTTTAGGATTATGTGTAAAAAAAATTAATTTATATGAAGATTTATAAATAAAATAAAAGTGGCATCCCTTGTGCCAAAGTTACTTATTATAGTCAGTCACATACTCCTAGTAGGTACTAACAAAGTGTAAAATTCCCTAATAGTGTTATAAAATAAATTACTGGTCTATATTGTAATATGGTATCATTAATCATTGGCTTAGAACAAGGATGAATATGTTTAACATTTACTACCTCACGTAAGGTGCTTTACTTCAAGTGACAATAATATTTAATGGGTTTGAATTTAAACAAATTTGAATAATCTATCATGCGAACGGACCTTTCAGAAGCGAAAGCACAAGACATTGCTAAATTTCAATTGGCCATGGAGAAGCTACAAGCTCAATCAGTGGAAGTCAATTCCATGTTGGCAAAATAGCGTGAAGTGGAAAAAATAGTTTTTGAATAGGCACATGCTATCGTAAAGGAGGTACCCGTTGTAGATACTGCTAAGTTGAGAAACTCACATATGATAATGAGGAAATTAAAAACCGTCAAATTTCTACTCGAAGTTTGTTGCCTATTGTGATAGTTATTTGAATTTTTACTAAAAGTTTCTTGCCTGTTGTGATAGTTATTTGCAAGGAAAATTTTAGGAGTTAATATTCGCAAGTGGGCTAATTTTCCATGTTTTTTCCAAAAAAAAGATTTGTTAATTTCCATTTTTTCTAAAAGTTATTTGCCCAAATTTTATAGTATAAAATTGTTTTACCTTAAAAATCATGAAAATTTTATATAGAGACTATATAAAATTAATAGAAATTTGAATATTTTTACCAAAACATTTCCAAATATTTTACAAATTGCATATTATGTACTAGTGAGATTCGCCAAGGTTTCTAAACTTTCAAATAAATTTCCATCCTTAAAATTTTCCTTGGTTATTTGATGACGCTTCAAATTTACTGTCTAACGATTGTGTCTCGAGATTTCGATCTTCTCAATTTGGTATTTCTGGTGGAATGATCAGTAGGTCAATGTTAATAAACATTTCAGTTTGGTTACTGTAAGAGCATATTTCTATAAACATAGCCTTTTATTTTCCCTATTTGGTAAATCTAGTTTTTTTTGTGATATTAATTAGGGTTTAATATCTATATAGAGTTTTGTTATTAAACAATAAGTAAACATAAATAGTAGAATTATATGAAAAAAATAAATATGAAATCCAATAACAAATATAATCCGTCAATAAAAATAACATTGTTCTAGAACTTACAGCTCACTCTGCTCAGAATAAATTCAGCCAACTATATAGAATGCTCATCATATTAAATGGTTCTAATATAAATGCTTTTAGATTTAGAATAATATTAATAAAATCACTTAATTGTTTCAGTCTACATTAATAATATGTATTAAATAATATTTATAACTTTTTCATTTCAATATATTATTATAATTTTTTATACTATTTGTTTTAATATTTATTAATAATTTTTAGATATTTTATTGTTAATTAATAATTAATAATATTTAATATTAATATTAATTAATATTATTAATATTATTATATTATTATATTATATTATTCTCAATTAATATTATTAATTTCTATCATTTAATATATACTAACTTTATATATATAGTTAATATAATATTCATTTTAAATAAAATAATTGAGTAAACATATGTTTCATGACCAGATCCTAATGCCATAAACAAATATCATGTGTTTTACTTATATTAACAAACATAATGCTCTATTTTTAAACATCTTATTCTTCCTAATTAATCGTGGAAACCATTATTTTGGGGATTATAAAGCCTCCTCCATCTACGACTAAATCTATGGCAAAGGATTTTCAAATTCATAAAAATTTTTACTTCAATTTGCAAACTTCTCAACGAACAAAGATGATTATCCTTCTCAAATCCTATTCATATTGGTACCTGAATTTTCTGTAATCTGAACATCTAAAACATCAGATGACTGAGAGGATTGTCCGTCCAAAGGGGATTTCAGTTTAGGACAATTAACCACACTAAAGGTCCACCTTTTATGTTCCACACCTAGCAGCTCTCGTCTCTCAAGGAAATCAAAAAGAGTTACGGATTTAAGCTCTGCAAGCTGACTAAACCCTTCTATTGTCTCCATCTTTACACTTCCAGAAACATGCAACTGCTCCAATGATATCAAGGTTTCAACACTTGAGATCTCCTCTACGTTTTCACACCCTTCAAAGCATAGATTTTTAAGTTTTGGGAGACCACAGAGCCTTCCAATTTTCCTCAACTCCTTTGAAGGAAATTTTTCCTCAATTTTCCTCAAAGCAAAGAGTTTTAAGTAAAGATATTGAAGGTTAGGGAAAACACCTTGAAGGTTCGGGCAAATACCTCCATGAAACATGCATTTGTCCAATGTGTTCAACTCTGTTTCTGCTTCTCCTTCAACCCTTCTAAATGGAAGCTCGCTCAATGGACACCCTGTTACCCTTAAAATTCTAAGATTGTTCATCTTTTGAGGTAAATATTCTATCCATAGTTATCTATTCTCAAATATATCAACCGACTCAACAGTCCAAAGGAATTGGGTAAGCATTTCAACTCTGGGCAATTCCTTATCATCAACCGCATCAACTGAGTCAACAATCCAAAGGAGTCAGGCAAGTGTTTCAATTCTGGGCAGTTGAAGAGCAACAAGTCGGTCAAGCTCCTGAGATAAACAAGCAAAAGTGGCAGCATATCTAACAAATGATCCCCTCCTAATTCCAGAGATTCCATCTTCGATAGTTCTCCAATACCGTTTGCAGGCAATCCTCTTAACATCGTTCCAGACACATCTAATTGTACCAAGAACCGTTGATGTGCCACTTGGGGAGGCAAATCCTTCACATTGCTACAACCTTTCAGATCTAAGTGTTTCAGGGTCTTAATATTTCCCAATGCTTCGTTGGAGATGGTCAAATTGGGGCAATCCCTCAAAAATAGGTATTTCAGTCCAATTAGATTCCCAAAAGAACCTGGAAGCATCTGCAGACGGGAAGCATTTGTCAAATCTATTTCCTAGAGGTTTGTTAGATTTCCCAGTGAATCAGGAAGCGAGATCATTTCTGTACAGTTTCTTAACACTAATTATTTCAAGGACAGCACATCACATAGTTCTTCAGGCAAAGTTTTGAAAAGTGCATGGCTTATGTCAATGTTTTCGAAGCGCTTCAGCTGCATTATGGACTTGGGAAAGCGACAAAGAGGAGTGCAGATACTGAGTTGTCGCAACTAGCGAGGAACCTGCAGTGTTCACATTTCAACTATCATAAAAACTCTATGATTCGGTGAAAACACAAAGTGGAATTACAATGAAGGAAAGGAAAATAAACATACCCGAGATTCAGCTTCCCACAATACTCTTAAGTTCTTTCCTTCCACATCCAAAACTTTTAAATTCTCCATGGGTATCCAGAAAGGCAGGGAAGAATGTGTACACTTATACCAGTGGATCCACTGGAGCTGTGGTGCTCGCGCCCTCCTCAGTATCCGTTCTAAATAATCACCTTCAGTCGAGACAAATTGCAAATTCAAAATGCCACAAAAATGGAAATTATTTTATAGACTCCTCAGATAGTTCCCAAACAACTTAGGACTCCATCTTCTGTACCATGACACCTCACTCATCAGGGAACGAGTATTCTCTGCATCAAAATTGAGGGGATCATCCATCATGATTCCGCGAACATCAATGTTTCCCTGTTCATTCATGAAAAATATACAAGTTACAGAGGTCTATAAAACAAAGAAACTTAAGTATTCATAGTTAAACTCAGTGACAAATGTTTGAATGATTGAAGCACTTACACATGACGATCGCTCCAACAAATCTTCAATGTTGTTGGGCGTCTGACGCCAGAAACGTCGAAGACTCGCAACTTCATCCGCAATATGTCTTCCCGTATCTCTGATTTGATCATGCAGTTTTATTTTATTTTCACCATCAAGTTCCAATAGACACTTATTCTTTAGATTTAGAAACTTCCCAACTGAACCACATATTTTTATTACAGTATCTATGTCTTTTCCAGTGAAGAAGCAAGCAATATCTAAGAATATTTCTTGATCCTTTGAACTGAGTGAGTCATAACTAATTTTAAGTCGCTCATATATCTCAGTAGTAGGTAATATGTCATTTAGTCGATTCAATGTCTCTCGCCAGTAACATCTTCCCCAAAAAGAAGCGCACCCAATACCTTCAATGATAGTGGCAATCCATCACAAGATATTAGAAAACCATATACCAGATCTGCAAATTCCGATAGAGGATGTGGCTGATGGAAGGCATGATGGTAGAAAAGCTCTTCGGAGTGCTGTAAATCGAACCCCTTTAGCTCATAAACTGATGTCTTTGAGATTTTTGCTATTTTGAAGATTTTCTTGTCACGAGAGGTGATCAAAATCAAGCTATTGGGGCTAAGAATATCTTTAATTGGGAAAAACGGTTGTAGCTAGCATCATCTACATCATCTAAAATTATAAGAAAGTTATAAAAGGAGAAGAGATGCTTTAAAAGCTTCTCTATACCTTCATCAATGTTGTATATTGGCAGGTCCATTAATCCAGTCAAGTCCTTGACTAGTTTCTTCTGCAACGAATGTAGAGATCCACTGGAGAAGTTTTCTCTGACATCATATAAAAAGCACGATCGATTGTAATGCCATCCAATGAGTATTTTTCAGGCTGGAATTTGTGGATGGCCGTTTTCTCTAACGTGCTAGTTGCTATGGAAAACGTGATTTTGAAGTTAAAAAAAAATTCCAAAATGTTCTTATCCTTCTATTTTCTATTTATCAACTTTTTATTAATTTTTTATATTTACCATCTTTTTCTTAAACTTGACTTTTTTGGGCAACTGCAACTTGCAAAATTAACAGAAAGTTAACCTTTTTGGCTCACTGAAAATTGGTAATTAAATTTATTTTCAGCTACCAAATAGAGAAACTGTACATGGCTTTCCTTCCAAAAAAATAAAGCCTAAGGCAGTGAACTTCCAATCTAGCGCCCTTAATGCACGAACTTTAGAT
Source organism: Pinus albicaulis (assembly GCA_034641835.2). Classification (NCBI taxonomy): domain Eukaryota; kingdom Viridiplantae; phylum Streptophyta; class Pinopsida; order Pinales; family Pinaceae; genus Pinus; species Pinus albicaulis. Next base: position 760,289,806 of record CM076573.1, on the reverse strand, counting down.
CTTTACTTGTATTAACCACTAAATACATTGTTCATCACTGCTACAGCAGTGTAGGTTTGATACAGCATTGCAGAGCATTGTTCAAGGGCGTTAGATATTGCAATCGATAACACTTGAGGAAACTAGGAAGACAATTGATGAAATAGTGAGGAGGCTCAAAACTCTACCACCAACATTTTCGGTCTCAAAGCAATTATTAGTCTTCCTGGACCACAGCATTGAAAAGGTAGGTGATCTCTATTTTTTACATTCAATTTTAATTATCTAGATGAAATAACGTGCAATTAATGGTTTCTTTTTTAATTTCGTTTTAGTTTCACTAATTCTATTTTTGTTTACACCTTCATTTTCAGATGCATTTTTCGGATAAAAATAACATAAAAATATATATATGTTTTATAATGTCCATTATGCACATAGCCTTTTTCAAATTTTGTTGGTAGATAAGTTTTTATGATTTCACTGTTTTTGTTTCATTTCAGTCAGGAACTCACTTGTTTTGGTTTTACTGTGAATATAACTATTAAAATTGGACAACTAGGTCCAAACTCCATGTTGTGATGCTTAGATGAAGACACCAATATTTTTATTGGGTTCCTCTTTCGAAGAGGTGCAAGATCGATCTAAAGATCATCTTGATCCGATGAGCAATATTTATTTTGAATTTATTTTTAATACTTTACTATGATGTGTGTGCTCGCCTTAAGGGTCTGCCACCTAGGTGTGTCACACAACTGATTGATATAAATAGAGTCAACGTTGGAGGAAATTTCACTCATCTCATCCTCACACAACATCTCCTCTTCTGATTTAGTACGAGCTCCTTGGAGGCAGTTTCAGTTCACACGTGGGAAAAGAAGGACGAAGAGGTGTTGCTACCATTGTTGCCGGTGTTGTTGTTGTTGTTTTCAGTGTTGTTGTTGGTGCTGCCGTTGTTGCCGGTGTTGTTGCCGTTGCTACCGTTGTTGCCGTTGTTTCCGGTGTTGCTGTCGTTGCTGCTGTTGTTGCCAGTGTTGCTACCGTTGCTGCCATTGTTGCTGGTGTTGCTGCCATTGTTGCCGTTGGGGCAGCATTGACTTTTCTGGGGATGACTTTGAGTTGACCGTGTGGTTGTTTTGAGGGTTGTTGTGACACATGCTGGGTTGGCTGACCAAGGAGACTTTGCTGGTTGAAGCATCCTGTTGACCACCATAACGCACCACCACATTTTTCTGTTTCTCCTGTTTGTCTTCTAGATCCACTGGTATGTTCTATCAGCATTTTACTTGATTGTTTATGTGATTGCTGTGGTGAAAAGTAAATTTGCATCAAGCATAGAACATCTACATAAATTTACATGGTATCAGAGCTGAGGTGAAGACAAGCCCTACTTTATAGCAATCACCAAAGAAGAAAATGAGTTCCACAAACTATGGCTTCAAGGAGGATGACAAGTTGACTGGGAAGGATGACTTCCATGCTTGGAAGATGATATTGGATCTTCAGTCCGAAGACCAGGATGTCATGGACTATGATCAGGGTAAAATCCAAGAACCTCCATCCACTGCTACTGCTACTGCCAAAACAAAGTACAAGAAGGGGGAGATAAAAGCAAAGCTTATGATCAGGGAATCCATTAATAAAAGTCATGTGGCCTACATCTCTGAGTTGGGCACATCCAAAGAGATGTATGATAAGTTGGTCCTCATGTTCAAGGCCAACAATGCAAATCAAGTACTATTCTTCAATAATCAATTAAAGAATCTGAAGAAGGGTAGGGATGAGTCTGTCCAATCATACTTTCTGAAGCTGACCGAGATCAGGAACAATCTGTTGGCTATTGCGGAGACAATAGATGATCGAGAGATGGTACTCACCGCACTTGGAGGGCTCTCATCTAAATGGCATGTGTTCAACACTACCATTCTAAATAATAATGTGATACTTGACTTCGACGAAGTACTGTTAAGATGCAGCAAGAATGAAGGAGTATGGAAATGAAGGAAATGCTACATACACTGCTCATTCTAGAAAGAACTCTGGTGGCCCAAAGAACAAAGGAAAAGCAGGGGCTCAAGGAAAGAAGGGCAAGTGCTTCACTTGTCATAGGCCTGGTCACTATGCTAGAGAATGCCCTTTCAAGAAGGATTCTCCTAATGATGATGACAACAACAACAACCGGAGGGATGATAATCAAAGGAACAACAGGTTCCAGGGAAAGAGAAAGGCTCCCTCCCGTAGAAATGATCAACCTTTCAAAAGGTCAAGAAATTCCAGGTATGAGGAATCAAATGTTGTTGATAAAATAAATGAATACATTCTTGTATCTTCCCTCTCCGTTGCATCTCCACCTGACACTATGTATGTCTAGTTGATAGATAGTGATGCCTCAATGAACATCACTGGGTTCAAGGAAGCACTCTTTGATATGGTTGAGAATGATAATAATATGGAAATTATCCTTGGAGATAATGCCACACATCCCATGAAAGGGACAGGGACTGTGACCCTCCACTTGCCTCAAGGTCAAGTCCTCCACTTGCAGAATGTACTCTATGTACCTAATTTGAAGAAGAACCTCGTGTCTATATCAGCCATGGAAGACAAAGGTTTCAATTCACTGATGGAAAGGTGCACATGTGGAAGAAGAGCTTCAAGGAAGCTATCACGTTTGCGTCTAGAATTGATACACTCTACTAGGTTGGAGGAAGTCCATTGGGAGCTATGACATGAGATGTTATTCGACAGACCAATAATGGCACTGAATATGAGATGAATGAGTTCAAGAACTTTTGCAGAGGAGCTAGCATCAAGAGGGAGACCACAATGTTTGTGGGCTATAGCGAAACTTCGAAGGCCTATAGATTCTATGCGCTTGGTCAAAGGGAAGTGGAGATATGCCACGATATCACCTTTGATGAAGATAATTCCCTGAGGAAAGTAGTCAATCTTCCGAGATTTGAGGAAGGTCATGAAGCAAGGCCTGGAAATCAAGAGGAACCAAAGGATGAGATAATGCCTGATGTTGAAGGACCAATGGACCCGATTGGTCCACCTCCTTCACTGGGAAAGAGACCATCATGGCTCAGGGACACTCTCGAGGATGCTGAGGGACATATGGCCCCAAAGGGGGACATTCCGTGAAAGCAAGAAGCCGAGTAGATACCAAGGGTATTTAGCAGCCATGAGTACTATTGTACAATCCGAGCCTGGGTCTTTTTGAGGAAGTCGTAAAGCATCAAGTCTGGAAGGATGCTATGCATGAAGATTATGAGTCCATAATGAAGAATGATGTTTGGGATGTGGTTCCTAGACCAAAGGACAAAGTAGTTGTCACCTCAAAATGGCTCTACAAGATCAAGCATGGATCTGATGAAAGTGCTGAAAAGTTCAAGGCAAGATTCGTTGCTCGTGGCTTCTCTCAAAACGAAGGCATAGACTATGATGACATATTTGCATCTGTGACCACCATCCGATCTATCATAGCCCTTGCTGCTACGCAAGGATGGAGTCTTCATCAGATGGATGTGAAGACCGCACTTCTACATGGTGCGATAAAGGAAGAGGTCTATGTGGAGCAACCTCTGGGGTTCGAAGTCCAGGATCAGGACACCCATGTCTACAATTTGAAGAAAGCCCTCTATGGGTTGAAGGAAGCACCCAGAGCTTGGTACGAGAGGATAGATAGCTACCTGATGAAGCTGGGCTTCACTCGTAGAAATATTGATCCTAACCTTTACTTCAAGGTTCATAGAGAGAAGCCTCTCATTCTGCTGATGTATGTGGGCAACCTCTTCCTAACAGGTGCTAACCCTCTCATTCATCAATGCAAGAGGTAGCTCGCTACTGAGTTTGAGATGAAAGACCTAGGACTGATGCACTACTTCCTAGGCCTGGAGGTCTGGCAGAGACCTGGCGAGATTTTCCTTTCTCAAGGAAAACACATTGTGAAGCTTCTGGAAACATTTAGTATGGTGGACTGCAAGTCTATGTCGACACCGATGGAGTTCAACTTCAAGAAGTTGAGTGGCAGCGCTGCTGGGCCCATATTGACAAATCCTACTGAGTATCGTCAACTTGTAGGGGCCCTAATGTTCTTAGTAAACACCCGTCCGAACATATGTTGTACAGTGAAAATTTTGAGTCAACACATGGTTGATCATAACATTCATTGGGTTGGTGCCTTGAAACTCTTGAGATATCTGTGAGGCACGATAGACCATGGGTTGAGATACACTGCCGGGAGTATGACACTCCATGGATATACTGATGCCGATTGGGCTGGCAGTGTGGTGGATCGCAAGAGCACATCTGGATGCTACTTCACACGTAGATCTGCTTCGGGCAGGAAACCGAAGTCGGTAGCCTTGAGCACCGCTGAGGCCGAATACATTGTAACATGTATGGCCTGTTGTGAAGTCACTTGGTTGCGAAAGCTCTTCAGTGAGCTGTTCGAGCATGTGCTAGATGCCACCGTTATCCTTTGTGATAACTAGAGGGGGATTCGTTTGTCATAGAATCCCGTGTTCCACGACCGATCCAAGCATGTTGATGGTTGATACCACTTTATCCGGGATATGGTACAGCGAGGCGCCGTAAGGCTCGATCATAGGAACTGATGAGCAGGTCGCAAATATTCTCACTATGCCCTTGGGGAAGGTCATGTTATTAACCTTCCGTCAGAATCTTGGAATCGTGGAATGACCCTATTCTAAGGGTCCTGTTGGACAATGAGCTCTGGGAGCTCTGGGGGGCTTTGGGGATAGCTTCTCAGAGCTATAAGCAACCACAGGGCTAGGCTTGCCGAACCTTGTTGGTGTGCTTGGGCCCCACCGTGATGATTGAGTTGGTTTGCCTCTCATGATTTGTGCCCCGTATGCATCCTACCCATTTGAGTTCCGAACTCATGGGAAGTACCTCTCATTTGGCCAATGAGGTGGGAAAAGCTAGAGACTAGTAGCAAAGACTGATGGACGCATCAGAGATTGTCATACTCTCTATCTAGGATGACACATGTCCAACCACTTGATCTGGGATCAAGTCTAGTGAGGTTTCGGACCTCCTACTGACTTCAGGTCAGTGAGACTAACTTCGGGTTAGTATATATGACTCTCTTGAGTCCAAGCGAGGTTTCGGACCTCCTACTGACTTCGGGTCAGGTAAACCAACTTCGGGTTGGTATGAGACTCTTTGTGAGTCCGATAGAGGTTTCAGACCTCTGGGCTGAATCTGTCAGCTGGGGAATGATGTCTTTGTGACTGACCCACTTCTGTTCTGAAATAAAGAGGCCAACAAAGCAAGTTATGGCAGGATGACGCATGATGTTTGATTGCACATGTGGATGGAGTTCTCCCTAGTTGAGAGGGAGTGTTAAAATTGGACAACTAGGTCCAAACTCCATGTTGTGATGCTCAGATGAAGACACCAATATTTTTATTGGGTTCCTCTTTCGAAGAGGTGTAAGATCGATCTAAAGATCATCTTGATCCGATGAGAAGAACATTTATTTTGAATTTATTTTTAATACTTTCAAAATATGTGCAGGACAGCCTTAAGGTTTTACACCCCCAGCAGATGTGTCACACACCCTCAGTGATTGATATAAATAGAGTCAACGTTGGAGGACATTTCACTCATCTCATCCTCACACAACATCTCCTCTTTTGATTTAGTACGAGCTCCTTGGAGGCAGTTTCAGTTCACACGTGGGAAAAGAAGGATGAAGAGGTGTTGCTACCGTTGCTGCCGGTGTTGCTGTCGTTGTTGCCGGTGTTGTTGCCGTTGTTGCCGGTGTTGCTGCCATTGTTGCCAGTGTTGTTGCCATTGCTACCATTGTTGTTGCCGTTGCTGCCATTGCTGCTGTTGTTGCCGGTGTTGCTACCGTTGCTACCGTTGTTGTTGGTGTTGCTGCCGTTGTTGCCGTTGGGGCAGCATTGACTTTTCTGGGGATGACTTTGAGTTGACCGTGTGGTTGTTTTGAGGGTTGTTGTGACACATGCTGGGTTGGCTGACCAAGGAGACTTTGCTAGTTGAAGCATCCTGTTGACCGCCATAACGCACCACCACATTTTTTTGTTTCTGGTTTGTCTTCTATAAATCCACTGGTATGTTCTATCAGCATTTTACTTGATTGTTTATGTGATTGCTGTGGTGAAAAGTAAAGTTGCATCAAGCATAGAACATCTACATAAATTTACAATAACACTTCCATTTTCAAGCACAAATCCATTTTTAGGATTAAAAATAGCATAAAGAAATTTATTTTACGATGTCCATTATGCAAGTGGTTTTTAAAAAAAATTCATCCATAATTTTTTATGATTTTATTGTTTTCGTGAAGAAATCACTTGTTTTGGTTTTACTGTGAATATAACACTCCATTTTCAGCCACATATCCATTTTTACATTTAAAAATAGCATTAAAAAATCTACTTTACAATGTCTATTATGCACATCGTTTTTTAAACATCACTATTGAAGGGAAAAATTTATTATAAGAACATCAATAATGAAGGGAAAAATTTTAAACATAACATTTCTTGAAGGGAAGCATAATGACCCAAAACGTCAAAAAAAAATTGCGCGACAGGTAAAGAGAAATCCAAATTCCAACCTGATGCCATCTCCTCTTGCTGAAGAATTCTTTGGTGAGTGTTTTCTTTCCCACACCGCCTTGACCCACAATCCTCACAACGTTTCCCTTTGCTACTGCTGCAGAACTTTGGTTTCAAATTCCTTTAACTTTTGCTTCAAACCTGTTGGATGTTCAATCACAAATTTCAATGGTGTTTTGTCAACATTATTCAACACAAGCAGCACGACCGCGTCCAACAGTTCTTCATCGTCCCTGAATACAGAATGCCCTTATTATATAAAATGTCTAGTCATGCCCAATATCAATGTAACAAAATAGAAATTAAATGGTAGAGAAGTAGAAGAGGGAGGTCAGTTGCAGGAGAGTCTCACCTATGAAATGCCTCTAACTCGAAACCACTTCTGTCTGCAGTAGTGCAAAGAGCTTCTCTCCACTTCTGAATAGCCTCTAAGTCATATCGTTCTTTCTGTTGGTGGTTGTGCAGGGCTTTGGCATACCTCCCACGTCCATCTTTCCTCGTCCAACGGAATTCTCGAGGCTCAACGTTGTAGAACACGAGAAGAATAGTAGCCCTCAACTTTATCATGTGGATGAGCTCATTCAGACACCACACAGACTGCGCATAAGTGGGAGAAAATATGGCTATGTGAATAGTGGCACTTTGAATTGCGGCTTCTATTTGAGAGGGAAAGGTGTGCCCCTCTTCCAATTTTGGTTTGTCCAAAAACACTCTCAATCCAAATGATGTAAGACGATGGTAGAGACAACTGACAAATGTTGTCTTCACATCAAGTCCTTCGTGATTGATGAATACATCAGAAGAGGTCGATGGAGAGGAGGAAGAAGCAGTTTGTGCCATTTGAGTGGGAATTGGGTTGAATGGATAGATAAACTAATGAATGGATAAAATGGCAGACAAAAACAATAATTAGATGACTAAAGATAAAATGGCAGACAAAAAATAATAGTTAGATCACTGAAGCAAGCGAGTATATCAGATCGCAGAGCTCAAAAGACTTCACATTGTTGAGAAGACCATAGTGGACGTGTTTGTTAGTAGGGATGGTGCCATCTATGGAAAACCATGAAGTGACATGGAGCGGAATGCTCCACCACCTTCTGGAATTTTTGTGGAAATTATGTTTCGTCTAAATTTACCAAACCTGTGTCCATGTCCATGTTCATGAAGTGAGTAAGTTAGCGGGGACATTTCGCCATTAGCTTATGTGATCGATTGCTGATTTATTGAATACTTGGCAATTAGATGAACATGGGCAAGGTCAATAATCTGATTGCTGAATATTAGGATTATCAGTAATCGACATAAAGATCCCGAAATTTCGTACATCTAGTGCTGGCCAAGCCCTAGTGTAGAGACTAAGGATCTGTTGACCTCTCGAGCCATAAAATGACAAACATCCAAATCAAGTTTTAAGGCGGCTGTCTACACATTTATTAGCAGTGACGGTGCCATATGTCGACAACCATGAAGTCAGATGATGCATAATGCTCCACCGCCTTTTGGAAATTTTGTCGAAATTGCGTTCCGTCTGAATGAAGTGACTCAAGGTCCATATTTTCCACCTCAGGAAACTTCCGAGATCCAAACAAGGTCAGGAATTTTCCACCACTCTGAAAATTTGTGGAGACTATGTCCTGTCAAAACATAAAAAGATGTTGGAATTTCTGAATATTCCGAACACACAGGGAGAATAAAAATTCTCCTCTACCTTGACACAAAGATTATAAAAATTTTCAAATGCTGGACAGAGATGGCATAAAAATGCTTTCTATTTCAAAACATAAAACTATATTACAAAAATGATGTTCTTCCTCTATCAGAGGGATTTACAAAATGCGGATAAGACTGATACAAACGCAGTGCTCTCAAAACAAAATTCTCTCTGTCACAATACACACATACAGTGCTCTGTTTTTGTTTTTGCCTTCAGGCACAAAAAACACACTACACAACAATCTATTACAATAAGCCTACGGGCTTTTCATTTTATATGGCGCGGCATTATAAAAACATAAAACATATTAAAACAAAAAACAATACAATAAGGTTTGAAAACCTTTTGATACAATTGCCGCATAACACTTTAACCCAAAGTTTTAATAAACCTATTAACCCGGATTTCAAACTTCAAACAAAACTATGTTGCATTCTTTTCTCGTTACAAATTACCCTTACGTCAGTGAGCCCAAAACCAACGCTTTGTGATTGGCTAGCTGCTAGGGCCCGCAGAACTCAAACAAAACATAAACCCAACTTCATAAAATCTTTGCGTACCAAAAGGTGAAAGTGACGTCATGACCAAAATGAACGCAAAACAACGCGATTGGTCGATGTGCGATGTGTTGGCATGTGGGACCGGCTTTGCATCAGCGCATTGGTGATCAGTGGACGAGCGGTGCTGCGGACGGCTTGGACATTGGCGAAGCGATATTGCAATGAGCGATGAATGTGGGGACCACATCGCATCGGCACTTCAGCGATGGATCGGCGGAACGGTTGCGGTGGCATGAACATTTGCGATGAGCGATTGCGATGTTGCGATGAGCGACATCGGCGATATCACATCGGCGGAACAGCGAAACGATGGAATGGATGAGCGGAAGAACTTGCAATGTTGCGATGTACGATGGTGGTAGGGACCACATCGCATCGCAACTCATACATCGGCGATGACCATTTCGGAGGGGGCTTTAACATTGTTCCTTGCGATGTGCGATGTGCGATGTGCGATATCGCACCATCGCATCATATCGGAACTTCACATCAACAAGACACAAAAAAAAACATTTGCGATGGGCGATATTGAAATGAGTGGTGGGGACCACCATGACGTGGCCCATTCAAAAACTTAAAATACTTGGCGCGTTTAAACAAAATTCCTGTTTGTTGGTTGGTGAGAGCTTTTACGCCTAATAAGATGGTTTTTAATAAAATTTGGTGTTGTGTGGTTTGAACCACGATCTCTTCAATTCCTCTGCAAAAGTCGGCTGTGGCCATAAACAATAACTTCATCCCTACAATTTCTCCATGCCTCTATTAAATGCACAGAAGTGTGTACTCAACCTAGGCTACCCCTGTTGTACTCTGTTTCTATCTGCACGGGGTTTGCAGGTGACTTTAATATTTTAAACACTCCCCCTTAAAGTCAGCTATTGGGTTATCTGTCATACCCAAGCATTTTCTTAAATATTCAAAACTCTTTTGCCCCAATGGATTTGTCAGAATGTCTGCAAATTGCTCCTCTGTTCTACAGTGTTGTAAAACAATTTCTCCATTGTTCACCAATTCCCTGATGTAGTGAAACTTGGCATCTATGTGTTTCGTTCTTTTGTGAAACACAGAATTCTTTGACAATGCTATGGCTGAGCTATTGTCATAATAAATCATTGTCCCTTTTACCTGTTCTTAACATAAACTCCTCAACATTCTTCTCATCCAAACTGTTTGACACGTTGCTGTTGTAGCTGCCACATACTCTGCTTCTGCTGTGGAAAATGCCACAATTGACTGTTTCTTAGAAGCCCATGAAATAGCTCCTGAACCCATATGAAAAACATAACCATAGGTACTTTTCCGGTCATCAATACTTCCAGCCCAATCACTGTCAGTATATCCAATCAACTCAGAATTTTCTGAAGTAGTATACAAAATTCCATACCTTTTAGTTCCTTTCACATACCTCAAAATTCTTTTTGCTGCTTGTCAATGTGCTTCTTTTGGCCTTTCCATAAATCTGGAAATCAGACTAACAACATGCATAATATCAGACCTAGTTGCAGTCAAATACATGAGGCTGCCAACTATGCTCTTGTACAAACTAGGATCAAAATCCTTGCTGCTGTCATCTTTGCTGAGTTTCAATCCCATTACTCTAGGAATAATTGCTGCCTTGCAATCCTGCATATTAAATCTTTCCAAAACTTCATTTACATATTTAGCTTGAGAGATAAAAAATTTATTTTCATTTTGCTCTACTTCTATTCCTAAGAAGTATTTCATCAATCCCATATCAGTCATCTCAAATTCATCTTTCCTGACTGTTTTAAAATTTTCAATGAGGTAATCATCATTACCTGTAAAGATCACATCATCAACATATAAAACAACAATGAGCATCTTACAATCTTTCTCCTTGATGTATAGTGTGGGTTCTCCTTCACATTTTTCAAACCCATTCTCCAGTAGATAAGAATCTATCCTACTGTACCATGCTCTTGGTGCTTGTTTCATCCCATAAAGAGATTTCTTCAATCTGAACACTTTGTGCTCTTGGCCTTCTTTCTCATAGCTGAGAGGTTGTTCAACATAAACCTCTTCTATTAAAACTCCATTCAGGATTGCTGATTTTACATCCATTTGGTAAACCTTCCATTTGTTTTGTGCTGCTATGGATAGCACTGCTCTTATTGTTTCCATTCTTGCAACTGGTGCAAACATTTCTTCATAATCTCTTCCATGTTGCTGCTTATAGCCTTTGACAACAAGTCTGGCCTTGTGTCTTTCAATCTTACCTTCAGCATTGCTTTTGGTCTTGTAGACCTATTTCACTCCAATCACTTCTTTATATTTTGGGAGATCAACCAATTCCCATGTTTTGTTTTTCTCTATGGCATTTATTTCTTCATCCATAGCATCTATCCATTTCTTATCTTTTATAGCTTCTTCAAAATGAATAGGATCATCAACATGAAAATATAATGCAAATAAAGAGTTCATACCTTCATTTGCTGCTTCTTGCTCATAGATTTCATTTAAATTTCTGAATCTGGTTCCTCTTTCATTTGGTGTAGTTGTGCTTGAAGAAGCACTCAAATCTGCTCCTTGTGGTGTGCTTGGAGAAGCACTCTCATTTCTTCTCAAGGGTGTTCTTACTCCAGCTTGTGGTATCCCTTGTTGTCTTTGTGTTGGTGGAGGTAGTGGTGCTAATGATGGATGTTTTTCAGCCATCTCATCCTCATTTTTATCATGAGACAAACAGCTCTTTACATTGACTGTTTTCTCAATGCTTCCATCCCATGATTCTTCTTCAATGAATTGTACATCTCTGCTTAGAACAAATTTCTTTGTGGATGGGTTATACAATCTATATCCCTTGGATTCTTCACAGTATCCAAGGAAGATGCAGTTCTCCCCCTTACTGTCCAACTTCTTCCTCAGCTGATCTGGAATGTGTGCATTAGCCACACAACCAAAAACTCTCATGTGGGTGACTCCTTGTTTTATGCAACTCCACGCTTCTTTTGGAACTCTATTCATTACAAATTTTGTTTGGCATCTATTCAAAATATATACCGCACAATTTGTAGCTTCTGCCCAATACTCATTTGGCAAATGTTTTTCCTTTAGCATACTTCTCACCATATCCATGATGGTTCGATTTTTTCTTTCAGCAACACCATTTTGCTGCGGTGTGTACCTTGTTGTAAATTGTTTGTGTATGCCATTTTCTTTGAAAAAACACAGAAATTCTTTTGAGATATACTCACCTACTCTATCAGTCCTTAAGACTTTGATATGCTGCCCACTTTGTTTCTCTACAAGAGCTTTAAAATGGAAAAATTTCTCAAACACTTCACTTTTATATTTCAAGAAATAAACCCATACTTTTCTTGTGAAATCATTAATGAAGGTCAACATATAATTGCCGCCTGATATTGATGATGTTTGCATTGGCCCACACAAATCTGAATGAATAATTTCTAAGGGTGCTTTTGCCCTTATGCTCTTTCCTGATGGAAAGTTTTCTCTGTGCTGTTTTCCCAAGATACAGCCTTCACATAGGCTGTCTGGTTTCTCAATCAATGGTAGTCCTCTTACCATTCCTTTTCTATGCAACAAATTCAGTCCTCTGAAATTGAGATGTCCAAATCTCAAGTGCCATAACCAATTCTCATCTTTCACTTCCTTTTGAAAGACCTCTTGAGTTACAACTACTACATTCTTTCTCTTTCCCTTCAAGTCTACATTTAGCTTGAGTGGAAACATTCTATTGCTGGTCATTTGCACTTCTGTAATAACCTTCTTGCTTGGAGGTATGTCCATTATTGTGCACACATCATTTTTGAAGAATACATTGTAACCTTTGTTAATGAGGTGCCCAACGCTCAAAATATTACATTTCAAGCCAGGACCATAGTATACATCTGGCACAAATTTCTGCTCACCATTTCTTACACGGATACTTACTCTGCCTTTTCCCTTGACAGAGATCTTAGTATTAGTTCCAGTTGTTACTTCAGATTTAACATCTTCATTAAGATTGGCAAAAATTGCTATGTTTCGAGTCATGTGATTACTGCAGCCTGAATCTAAGAACCATACATCACCCTGCCTATCTTGTGCTACATTACATGTTAACAACACATTCTTTGGGTTCTTTTCTTCTCTTGCTACATTTTCATTTTTCTTATTATTCATGTCATATTTCTTTTTCCTACACTCATTGGCATAATGCCCATATTTTTTGCAATAATGACATTGGACATTGGATTTGCCATACCTTTGTCCATGAGCATGTTGTTTTCCACCTTGCTGGCTGCTGCTTTGGCCTTGGCTTTGATTCTGATTGCTGCTCCTTCCATGAGTATGTGAAGGGTTGTTTCTTCCTCCTCTATTTTGGCTTCTGCCTCTTCCTCTTCCTCTGCCTTGACCTCTTCCTCTTCCAAAATGCATCTGGGTCTTGAAGGCATGCTCCAAAGATGGCTTTACCAGATCTTCCTAATCTTTGTTCATGAGTCATTAGTGATGCATGAAGTTCATCAACTGTGAACTTTAAGAGATCCTTTGTCTCTTCAATGGTGGTTACAATAACATCAAACCTTGAGGGTAGGCTCCTCAATATTTTCTCCACAATCCTTCTTTCTTCAAGTGTTTCTCCATGAGACCTTATCTGGGTGACCATCCCAATCACATGTGTGAAGAATGAGTCTATGTTATTAGACTCTTTCATACAGAGAGTTTCAAAATCTCTCCTCAGCAATTGCAACTTTGCTGTGTTCACCTTCTCCATACCTTGATAGGCAATCTGGAGGGTATCCCATGCATCCTTGGATCTCTTAGCTGCTGCTATCCTTGGAAACACACTCTCATGTACTGCTTGATAGAGATAGAAGAGGGCTTTAGAGTCCTTCTTCCTATTGCTCTTCAACAAATCCTTCTCTGCCTGTGTTAAGGCATTAAAGGCATTTTCATCTGTTGGTTCTTCAAAACCATCTTCAACAAACTCCCATAAGTCTTGAGAGGCAAATAGGGCTCTCATGGTAATGGCCCAATAATCATAGTTCTTCCCATTGAACTGTGGGAGCTGAGTATTTCCAATACTCATGCTTGTGCTAGCTCCAGACATTGCTAGCACACTGAACTATGTTCAAATAACTTGACTGTGTTTTTAAATAAATAAATTGTCTTTCCTTCTTTAAAAGACAAACTCTGTCTCTGAGGACTGCACTCTTTTAAACAAAACAAAACTCTATTTTTTTGAGAAATACCTGGACTTTTGCTAAGCCTTCACTCTGTTAGAGAACTGCTGCAACAAATCCTTCCTTTAGCTCCTTTGACACCTTCAAAGAGCCTAGACTAGCTCCGATACCATGTTGGAATTTCTGAATATTCCGAACACACAGGGAGAATAAAAATTCTCCTCTACCTCAACACAGAGATTATAAATTTTTTCGAATGCTGGACAGAGATGGCATAAAAATGCTTTCTATTTCAAAACATAAAACCGTATTACAAAAATGATGTTCTTCCTCTATCAGATGGATTTACAAAATGCAGATAAGACTGCTACAAACGCAGTGCTCTCAAAACAAAATTCTCTTTGTCACAATACGCACATACAGTGCTCTATTTTTGTTTTTGCCTTCGGGCACAAAAAACACACTACACAGCAATCTATTACAATAAGCCTACGGGATTTTCATTTTATATGGCATGGCATTATAAAAACATAAAACATATTAAAACAAAAAACAATACAATAAGGGTTGAAAACCTTTTAATACAATCACTACATAACACTTTAACTCAAAGTTTTAATAAACCTATTGACCTAGATTTCAAACAAAAATTAAACTGGATTGAATTCTTTTCGCGTTAAAAAATGCCCCTACGTCAGCAGACCCAAAACCAACGCGAACGACATTTGATTGGCTAGTGCTGGGGCCCGTGGAACTCAAACAATATTATGAACTGGATTCTATAGAATCTTCGTGTAACAAAAGGTGGTAGTGACGTCATGAACAAAATGAACGTGAAACAACGCGATTGGTCGATGAGCAATGTATTGGCATGTGGGGACCGGCTTCGCATCGGCGATCGGCGGATGAGCGGTGCTGCAGACTTGGAATTTGGCGAATGTGATGTTGTGATGAGCGATGAATGTGGGGACCACATCACATCGACGCATCGGAGATGGATCGACGGAACGGTTGGACGGAAAACTTTGGTGATGACGATTGTGATGTGTGATGGTGGTAGGGACCACATCGCATCGACGGTAAACATATTTGCAGATGGATTTTACATTGTCCGTTGTGATGTGCGATATCGCAACATCGCATCGCATTGGAACATCACATCAACAAGACACAAAAAAAAAAATTGGTGATGGCGATTTAGCGATGGACGATGATTGGTCCACGTTGCTACGTTGTAGATGGGACCCGCGTTATTCAAAAGAATTGGTGCATTTAAACAAAAACTCTTTTTGTTTGGTTGGTGAGGGCTTTACACCCGATAAGACTTTTCTTTAATAAGCTCTATTATTACATGGTTGAACCAAGATTTCTTCAATGCTCCTCTACAAAAGCGGTTGCGCCCATAAAATATAAATTCATCCTTACAATTTCTTCCATGCCTCTGTTAAATTCACAGTGGTGCACACTCAACCTAAGCTGCCCCTGTTGTACTCTGTTTCTACCTACACTGGGTTTGCGGGTGACTTTAATATTTTCAACACACCCCCTTAAAGTCAGCTACTAGGTTATCTGTCATACCCAAGCATTTCCTCAAATATTCAAAACTATTTTGACCCAATGGCTTTGTCAGTATGTCTGCAAATTGCTCCTCTGTTCTACAATGTTGTAAAACAATTTCTCCATTGTTCACCAATTCCCTGATGTAGTGAAACTTGGCATATATGTGTTTCGTTCTTTTGTGAAACACATAATTCATTGAAAATTAGTATGGGTGAGTTATTGTCACAATAAGTCACTGTCCCTTTTACCTGTTCTTGACATAAACTCCTCAACATTCTTCTCATCCAAACTGCTTGACATGTTGTTGTTGTAGCTGCCACATATTCTGCTTCTACTATAGACAGTGCTATAATAGGTTGTTTCTTGGAAGCCCATGAAATGGCTCCTGAACCCATATGAAAAACATAACCAGAGGTGATTTTCTGGTCATAAATACTTCCAGCCCAATCACTGTCAATATATCCAATCAATTCAGAATTTTCTGAAGTGGTATATAAAATTCCATACATTTTAGTTCCTTTCACATACCTCAGAATTCTTTTTGCTGCTTGTCAATGTGACTCCTTTGGCCTTTCCATAAATCTAGAAATCAAACTCACAACATGTAGAATATCAGGCCTAGTTGTAGTCAAATACATGAGGCTGCCAACTATGCTTTTGTACAAACTAGGATCAAAATCCTTGTTGTTGTCATCTTTGCTCAGTTTCAATCCCATTATTGTGAGAGTAATTGCTGCCTTGCAATATTGCATATTAAATCTTTCCAAAACTTCATTAACATACTTTGCTTGAGAGATAAAAATTGTATTTTCATTTTTCTCTACTTCTATTCCTAAGAAGTATCTCAGCAATCCCATATCAGTCATTTCAAATTCATCCTTCATGACTGTTTTAAAATTCTCGATGAGGTAATCATCATTAGTTGTGAATATAACATCATCAACATACAAAACAACAATGAGCATCTTACCGTCTTTCTCCTTGATGTATAGTGTGGGTTCTCCTTCACATTTTTCAAACCCATTCTCCAGTAGATAGGAATCTATTCTACTGTACCATGCTCTTGGTGCTTGTTTCAGCCCATAAAGAGCTTTCTTCAATTTGCAAACTTTGTGCTCTTGGCCCTTTTTCACATAGCCGAGAGGTTGTTCAACATAAACCTCTTCCATTAAAACTCCATTCAAGAATGTTGATTTTACATCCATTTGGTAAACCTTCAATTTGTTTTTTGCTGCTATGGACATCACTGCTCTCACTATTTCCATTCTTGCAACTGGTGCAAATGTTTCTTCATAATCTCTTCCATGTTGCTGCTTATAGCCTTTGACAACAAGTTTGGCCTTGTGCCTTTCAATCTTACCTTTAGCATTGATTTTCGTCTTGTAGACCCATTTTAATCCAATGACTTCTTTGCCATTTGGGAGATCAACCAGTTCCCATGTATTGTTTTTCTCTATGGCTTTTATTTCTTCATCCATAGCTTCTATCCATTTTCTGTCTTTCACTGCATCTTCAAAATGAATAGGATCATCAACATGACAATATAAAGCAAATAAAGAGTTCATACCTTCATTTGCTGCTTCTTGCTCATAGATTTCATTCAAATTTCTGAATCTGGTTCCTCTTTTGCTTGGTGTAGTTGTGCTTGAAGAACCACTTAAATCTACTCCATGTGGTGTGCTTGGAGAAGCACTGCTTTCACTTCTCAAGGGTGTTCTTACTCGAGCTTGTGGCATCCCTTGCTGTCCTTGTGTTGGTGGAGGTCGTGCTATCGATGAGGTGTTCTTTTCAGCCACATCTTTCTCATCTTCATCATGAGACAAACAACTTTTGACATTGATTGTTTTCTTGATGTTTCCATCCCATGCTTCTTCTTCAATGAATTGCACATCTCTGCTTATAACAAATTTCTTTGTGGATGGGCTATACAATCTATATACAAATTTCTTTGGCGACGAGCGATTACGATGTGCGATGGTGGTAGGGACCACATCACATTGGCGGTAAACATATTTGCGGAGGGCTTTTACATTGTTCGTTGCGATGTGCGATGTGCGATATCACAACATCACATCGCATCGGAACTTCACATTAATAAGACAAAAAAAAAAAAATTGGCAATGGCGATTTAGCAATGGACGATGATTGGTCCACGTCGCTGCGATATAGATGGGACCCGCGCTATTCAAAAGACTTGGCACATTTAAACAAAAACTCTTTTTGTTTGGTTGGTGAGGGATTTTATGCCCGATAAGACTTTTATTTAATAAGCTCTGTTGTTGCGTGGTTGAACCACAATTTCTTCAATGCTCCTCTGCAAAAGCGGTTTCACCCAAAAAACATAAATTCATCCTTACAATTTCTTCCATGCCTCTATTAAATGCACAGTGGTGTGCACTCAACCTAAGCTGCCCTTGTTGTACTATGTTTCTACCTGCACCAGGTTTGCAGGTGACTTTAATATTTTCAACACTCTGAATTTAATGGCACTACCTGGATATGCCACATGATGCAGGCATTGGGAGGTCTTGCAGTTTTGAGGCCATGGACTGTCAGTTGGTAACTTGCAGCATGAGCCTGGATATACAATTTAGTTAATGAACTTTAACAACAGGAAGGGATGAATTTTTTTGAAGTACTTACAAGATGTTCATGGCTATAATAAAGATCAACATGTTGAATAGTTACACAAATCAAGATTTAGTTCATGGTTATAATAAAGATCAACATGGTTATAATAAAGATCAATATGTTGAATAGTTACACAAATCAAGATTTAGCTGACAGTTAAAACAATGAGATATAATGGCTCAAGAACAAGAACTTTTAATGGTCTAACATTGGATCTGACCTTGGAGAAGAGTGCAAAGTGAAAACTAAGAGAGTTCTTTCAAGAGGTAAATATTAAACTTTTAATTAGCTTTATTTTGATATCAAAAATCAAGAGTCATATCATAAAACTTTATTAAAGGGTGAGTTTATGGAGAAAGCATGTGCATAGACATGTACACTATACAAGAGTAAAATAGTTTTGGATGTAATTTCCAAAATCATTGATGTCATTACATAGTTCTAGAAAAAAAATTGGACATTGCTAAAACTTTCCAATTTTAATTCTAGAAAATGATTGCATATTACTAAAACTTTCTATTTTGACGAAACTTATTTTTTTTCATAGAGAAAAAAGAAATTAAGCCTCTACAACTGGTTAAATTTGCCCTGCCAACCACATCATAAAAGCATCTCTGGTATAATTATGAATAAAAAATGTAAACCCAACTATATTGGAGGGAAGATGTAGCAGCATTGGTTTCTTTAGTGAAGTTGGTCAATGGACTCTAACAATTTACTCACGTGTCATATTGTTTCTCACTTCCTCCCATGATTTTCTACGCTACCGACTTTGACTTACTTTTCCCTACTCGTTTTCAGATATTCCATGTACAACACTCTTGGCCCGTCCCTCCTTTACCACCTATATTAGAGAATCTAATACTCCCTTGTAGACCATCTATTTCTCATACATTTTCAGGAAGGAGTTCGCAACTTTACAGTTATCATGTTGCTGCAGTGGAGTAGGGTTGTTGGTGCTTTTGGTGTCATTCTGCTCCTTGCTTTTCATTTACATGTATTCGAATCTCTAAAATTTATCAGCTCCTCTTTTTTGTTTTGTTTTAGCGTTTCCCATTTGCAGGAAAGCAATACTGGAGCCCCGTGATAAGCCGATTTGACTGTTTGTTTTTGGTGAAATTGGTCAGGAAGGCGAAGGAAGCCAAGAGCACTTTGTGTTGATTCACGGACTTGGGCATGGAGCATGGTGTTGGTATAAAATTGTTACTCTGCTTAAGCAAATGGGGCACAGAGTGGCTGCCCTGGATCTCACCTCCAATGGCATAAACAGGGCAGCCCCTACAAATGAAGTCAATTCAATTGCACACTATGCAAAGCCACTGCTGGATTATATCAGCAACCTTGGGAATGATGAGAAGGTACTTGGAGTGTCTGAAACAGAGCCCATCATTTGTAGGATCAAGAACAATAATTTTATAACAACTAAAGTGCAGGTCTGGAGATTGACATGGGCTAAAAGGATTGATTGATTGATGCTTACCTCTTAGAAGGCTTGGGATAGATGAGCTTAGATGATCAAGAACAATAATTGTATAACTACTAAAGGGCAGGTCTGGAGATTGACATGGGCTAAAAGGGTTGATACTTAGCTCTTAGAAGGCTAACGCTTGGGATAGATGACCATAGATAAAACCTTTTAGACCTGGTTCATGAGATTGTAAGAATAGTAATTGAAACCCTCTACTATACATAAAATTAACTTTTGGAGAGCACTGATCTTCATCATGCTCTCATTCTTGATTTTATTATGGCTTTGAAAGGCACTGAAGTGTTTGAATTCAATCCATGGCAGGTGACTCTTGTGGGTCACAGCTTGGGTGGATGCCCATTATCATATGCGATGGAGATGTATCCAACCAAGATCTCCAACGCAATCTTCGTATCTGCATTTACGCCTCGCAACAATCAGAGCTTCCTTAGCTCTTCCAACCCAAAGGTGTGTTGCAGACTTTCTTTCTTTCAAACTTCAAACTTCATTACTAAAAGTTGGATGCAATTATGCTGTAGATTACTTGGGGTCCTTTGAATGTTGAACTGAATTGTTTTGGAGTATGAATTTCTCTGGTTTGTGCAGAGTTTCGCCAGGCTGGTGGAAAATGGAGTAATTGTACTAAATAGGGAAGCTGATTCAGAGCTACCCACATCTGCTTCACTGGCTCTTAACCATATCAAGCCCTATATCTACAACAAGAGCCCTGATGAGGTATTTAAGTCTTGATTTTCCCTCTTTTGGATTCCAGCGCAGCGCTGTGTGATGTGGGTGTGTGAGAATAAAAATTGCAATATGTCCATGGTGTGTATTTGTTTCTGAGACATTAAAAGTTGCTGTTGACTAATTTTAACAGAAGAATTTTTTTGTTTCTTGGCTGTATTACTTACTACCACAGGATGCAAACCTTGCACAGTCGCTTCTAACTCCAACGCCATTTCCAGTGTCAGTGGAGTTTCTGCATCTATCAGAGGAGAGGTATGGAAGTATCAGAAGATTTTACATCATGCTAATGAAAGACAGATTGTTCCCTCCAGAGTACCAGGAGTACACCATAGAACAGAATCCTCCAGAGAAGGTATTCAAAATGCATGCCAGCGACCATTCACCCTTTTTCTCACAGCCTCAGCAGCTCTGCAATCTCCTCATTCATATTGCAACTCTGTGAAGATACAACTATGAAATTTCATATCGCCTAGTTTCATTGGATCAAAAATCAAAGATGGGAAAGCAATTATGGATGGGTATCCGACAAAATCAATAAAGGAAATCGAACTTCGAATTGCTCCTATCCGCTTTGTCTTTCATTATAAGGTTCGGAATGCCGTGGTCATGATTCGAGTGTTGTCTGTGTTTAAAGATTAGTATGGTGTCAGGCGATGCAAACTTTCGGAAGTAGAGTTAAGTTATGGAAAAGGAGAGGAACCACAGTTGGAACATGGAAAATGAGGATATCGCTATCTGCAATAAAAAATTATTATTTCAGTGTTTGTAGCGGAAATATGTATACAACACAATACACGTGAGTGATGATTGATTGATAGAAGGATGAACTCTCAAATCACCATCAATGGATTTAACTTTATTTTATATATATATATAAAGAGTTTTGTTCTATATATATAAAGAGTTACAAGTGTACATTCTGATTCTGGCCTGAAAAGTAGACAACGACTGCAATTTAAAACATGTGCTTCCTTCCTTAGATAGTAAAAAGAGTAAGAGTTTCTAGATGTCGTTACGTTCCCACCTGTAATTCCAATTCATTAAACTTTGAATACAGCTCTTTACAGTTGTGACTCGTGAGTGTCCGTGGGGAGCTTTGTCCTTTTCCAAAGATTGGCCTCTTATGATTGGGATGGTTTTGTTAATATTTAATGCTTAGTCATAAAAGGATAAGTACAATTATTGTTAATAATTTAATAATAGTTTACTTTGGATAATGTTATTATTTATGTTAAATTATTTTAATATTTATTTGATAGGATATATAATATATAAATAATAATTTTAACTTTTAAGTTTAGTTTAAATACGAATTGTTTTTAATGTGTTTTTTTAAAGTTTTTTTTAGTAGATTTTTCTAATTTCTCTAAAATCAGGTAGGAATTCATTTAAATCACAAGCTTGAAGGGTACTTTTGCACAATCAAAGTGCCTTAGATTTTTGCAGGTTGTTGAATCCATATATACAGTTAATGAAAGTGAAAATGTTGTGTTAAAATATTGTTTTTTGGTGACAGCCCTACCTCATTGGTTGTAATGAAACTTTTTAATTTTATTTTTTTGGCAGTCTTTGGTTCAAATTTATATGGACAAACATAGTTTCAACTCAATGAGATGTCAATTCCGAGAAACTTGTTTTGCACAACCTATTGTCTCCTACAAAGTTCATTGGAATTGAACATGATTGATATAGAGTTGAATGGCATTGTGTTTGTGGCTCTGACGGCACGAGAATAAGAAACAAAAATTTCATTGTTATCACTCAAATGGGTCTCATTCTTTTGCAGAGAAAAGTTGAGTTGAGATGATCTATAACTTGTGATTTGGTATTCAATTAATTTTTAAATTAAATTGTAAATATATATTTACGATGTAAGTCATTCCTATTTGAAAACAACATGCCCAATTGCCACCCTGGACTTGTCTGCCACGTCCAAGAAAATGTTAGAAAATTAAACCATCCTCTGTCGTCGGGTTGAAATAGTTATAGAAATTGAAATGATAAATGCCATAACTGCATCGAACAAAACCGAAATCTCGTGGTCACCTCATCACAGATCTACGGTGAATCCAGACTTTGGCCTGAACTTTTGTTCCTCTGTAGAGAGGGTTTCATTTATTTCTTGGTGTGTTTGGGAGCATAGCTGCACCAGAACGGGTTTCGAACCCTACTCCAAATACTGTGATACTTCCATTGGATTATTTGAAGCTAAATCCTTCTCGACCTTGTGGCAGATTGCCCTTTCTCCACCAGTTAGGTAACCTCCATCGATAGCTTGTAGTTTCACATATTATCTTAGAGTTCAATGTAAGTTTTATATTGAATTTTATTTGTTGCTTACCAGATTGATATTTTCTTATGGTGTATGGGGTGAATCAGGTTATTGTTAGAACCCGTTGGTTTGCTTTCTGGACGTTTCAAGTACTGTACCGCCAATACTTCTTAGCGAGGTTTCCTTTGTCATTTTACCATGTGTTTTACAAATTTTGGTAAGAACTTTTTTCACTAAGATTAAATTTTGGTTTCTATCATTGAGTAATAGGGAATATGACTATAGTCATTCTCCTCTGCAGGAAACATTATTATATTTGGAAACCAGAACAAAGACGATTATCCCTATAAGCACCGCCTTCCTCACCCAGCATCAACCCTATGCATCCAAGGATCATATCGTTCTTAGCATTATTAGCGTTATTCCTTCACCATTCACTTGCATGATTTTTTTCGCATCTATGGGCTCATTAATATCTTTGTTTCATGGATTAAATCTAGGTTCCCCTACTTCATATGAATCTGGGCGTGAGTACCAACTTCTTGCGTTGCAAGAATTCGTCCTCGCCAGATTATTTCGCATAAGTAATTTCTTTTCTTAACTTGCATCTATAGCTAAGATTTCTGTCAGTATCAATTTATTTGCGTCATTTAATAATACTGTGAGTTCCTTGTGAACTGCATAGGTAAAGTCTACACTTCTCGACTTCTGTCTGGCATCCACTTCCAAAATTCTATTTGGCGTTTGCTCCTGGAAATTATCCCAGTACCAGGTGGGTCCTTCCTTTTGATAACCCTAGATTTCTTGGATGTTTTGGGGTTACACTGTTGATGTGTTGTATACAAAATCAATAATTTATTTCGACTTTGGTATTGTTCATTAATCCTTGGTATTCTCTATAAATATGAGGATATTGAATGTTGGCATTTGCTACATTGTATGACTCAATTTGGCTCTTCGTTGATTTCATCTGAACTGAAGAATTGGCCCTCAAGCATATGATAAGGTGCAGGTGCAAAAAGCAATCCTTTGACCATGTTTGTAAGAAATGTTGTCAAGTCGACCTTGGAAAAATTCTCTCTTTGGTTAGTATCTGTCTCAATAACCTCTGCCTTGTCCTGTAGATCCACAGACTGAAGATAAATTTGAGAAGGAGGAGAATTAATGGGTGGATTAACTAAGGCTGCAGCTTCCTATATATCTCTCGCTGCATTATATGTTGGGCGAGGAAGATGATGGAAAATTTCTGAGAAATTGAGAAAAGCCGAGTGGCCTTTCAAGCACAGAGCGGCCACGTCATGTGCACGAGCCGCCATTTCTAGGGTGGAGAAGGAGTCGAGCCAGATGCAAGATATCTTCTTGGGTTCTCTTATTTCTGATACCCACTTTCCCCATCTACGTTTCCTCACCCCTTTGTACACTAGATGTCGTGTTTCTCCAGTTCCCTTAATCTTTCTCCCTTACTCCACCCACCTTTCATTTGATTCTAATTGCTCTACTTTATCATTTCCATCATTTGCATTCTCTATATTAACAACATCAACTGTGCTGGTACAAATTGATTCTGTGGGTAAATTTGGACTTGCTGCCTCGGTTTTCCCTTCTTGGTACGCTGCAGCCATTGGCTTCACCTCTTTGCCTGTGGGGAAGAATATGGGAGATTTTATACCGGAGGATCCATTCACTACAATTGTCATTTGTGTTTCTTTTAGTTGCAGCATTGGGAATGAGGAGGACCAAATTTTGTGAATGAGAGGTCGCCCGATATCATTGAAGTAGTCTATCGCCCCCAAATGAAGTAATATGTGCAATTTGTGCATTGTTGGTCAACGAGCATTATTGCTTGCTTTTAATGTAATGATCATGTCGTGTAACAGAGTCACATCTCAGTGAAGTTTATGGAAAGTTGTATTGTATTATACATCTCTTTGAACGCATTTTTACATACTGATTTCTACATCTATATAGAGCTGCTACCCTCTTTTCTTTCCGAACCACTTCTACATAGGGATTACAAAAGTCAATTATGATATATATACACGATAAGATGTGATGGGTTGGGAGACCAAGCATTTCACTCATCAACATCATTCATGCATCATGGTATGGGAATAAAATAATATGCCATAGAATAAAATCATGGTTTCATATTCACATGTACATATACCACACAATCTATGAGTATATTTTTCACACATCATTTCATTACTTTTCCACATGATAAAGTGCTCCTTAGATGGTTTCAACAATTGTAGAAAAATTAGGTGAGAAATTAGGCAAAATTTGCTCAGGAAGATGGGCTTCTTTATTTTTAAATTAGAAATAAAGATGATGAATTTATGTCCCTTCCAAATTTCTCCAAAAACTTACTTAAGATCAAATCTATGGTTTCATTAAGTCTTATCTTGGGTTTGACAATTTCATGTTTTGAATATTATGCTCCTTACTTGTCTCTTTTTTAGGGATCTAACTCATTCAATTATGATTATGGAAAATATGTAAGTTTCGAATATAAGCTAGTGCCCTAATTTTCAAAACTTGCATATTTTTTTTTATGTAACCTAAGAAGTGATCTAACTCATTCAATTATGATTATGGAAAATATGTAAGTTTGGAATATTATAGGCTAGTGTGCTAATTTTCAAAACTTACATATTTTTTATGTAACCTAAGAACAAATGAATATTTGATTTGGATATCCTCTATCATTTTACTATCCAAATAAATTGAAAACATATTTTCCTAATTTTGTTAGGTATTAGTGTTTGAATATGTGATTGGCCATCTGTAAAATGTAATGGATTCTTCTTTCATAAAATAAAACCCCAGGCAAATATTCCTTGCAATTTTCCTCATTCGAAAGATGTTATATAAGATAAAATAGTTTTTTCAAAAGATTGAAGTTTTTTCAACACAAGGTCAAGGATATTACAACAATATAGTGATTAATAACTCAACATGCTAATTGTGAAAATGAACACGGGTGGAGAGGATAACACTCCTCAGAACAATTTGAGCTAGACATGATTGACACATTAAGATGGATTCTATGAAACTATTTAGTAAATTAAACCTACCCAAAATGAGAGCCACTTCTAATACTAAGAAGAGAACCTTCTATACATCTTATCATATAACCAACCTCATTCCTCGAGCTCGTAATCATTTTTCTTCAATTAAAATTATAGATACCTTTTCTTCAACTCAAAATCAATATGGTTGTAAGGAAGGACCAAATGTTTCATGACCCATTGTAAAAGAGAATCGGGTGGGAAAAGAGCCCACCATAACACCTTTCTATTATCATTAGATATACACTAACATCCTATAAAGAATACCTACAAAACGAATAATGAATCCCTAATATATCTTTAAAAATTCAATAGAGAAAAACTATTTGGGGGCCAATTTTGATAATGTTGAAGCATCACATTCAAAACCTGTGAGAAAATATGGCTCTTGAGAAATTTTACCGTGATAAAGACTCCTGAACCGCATTCGAATTGAAACTACCATTCTCACCTCAAGAATTATAGACATGATCTATGTTCCCCTTGATTTCACTAGTTTCCATATAACAGTGAATACCTTTGTAAATAAATTTCACATAGGTTATACTTGATGGTGTTGATCTTGCAAACCTCTTAAATGAAGCTGAAATTCTTGCTAGAAGATTTATTAAGTCTTATTGTTGTTTCTATCCCTCTACAATTTCTAAAAATTCTAGGTTACCATGAAAAAATATTTTTAAATTTCAATTATGTTTAGCTTCTTAATTTACCAATGATATTTGGTTGTTTTATGAAACTTAGGTTGGAAGGGTACATAACTATGTTGAGATGATGAATGCTTTAAAGATCCGAAATGAAAATCCATTGTGCAGTAACATTGTAGCTATCACCACCAAGTGGGAGGCCTTTGATTCTACTGTAGGCAGTTTGAATGCTACTCCACCCTCTGCATCTACCAAGATCACTCAAGATTGGGATCCATTTGACTCAGGATATGTCATTATTTTTTTAGAACAATAGCTTGATTTTGAAATGAAGCTTACTATTCTTTAGAGACATACATGGCATTCTTGAAGTGGAAAAGCATGAAGGAATGGAAAAAGCTATCTAAATAAAAAATAGATATTATTTGCACATGTATATTTTCACTTCTTTCTTCTATACTACTCTTTCCTATGTTGTCGCCTTACGTCGTTTCCTTTGCAACATCTACTGCAATTGCTAGTAATTAATATTTATGAATAATTCGTAATAACAATTGTTTTACTATTAATTTGACAACTAAATTATAACTAGCATAGCTATATAAATTAAATCACTAGTAATTATAGATGGATATCAAAACACTTAGTTTCTAATCAAAATACATATTTCCCATAACATTTGGTATCATGAAAAAAATCATTTGAAAAAAATATATATTAAAATAAATAAAATATATCATTAGCCCTTTTCAAAAAACATCTAAATATTATGCATGTGTCTATGATTTGTGATTTAGTACTAAATTGATTGAATTTGAAAGGCACTTTGAATAAAACCAAAAATAAAGTTGCAGTATATTAAACCTCTTTAATAAAATTCACACATTACTGAGACCAACTACTTGAAACAAAATATAGAACTTCAAAGTGGGATCTTGACAATATCCCACATGTAGTTTTAACTCCTTTGATTCGCCAGAACAATAGACATTAATCTCACACACACAAAAGGAATACAAAAAATTAACTTCATAAATTCAAGAAGATTAATTTCTTGATTTCTTGAATTCAATTTCTTGTTATAAGATCAATTTCTTGAATTTTTTATATATTAGGAGGCAAAAATTATAAAAACTATGTTTAAATAAAACAAATTCAACAAAGTTAGGAAAAAAATTCTCATGAGATCCTAAACATTAGTAACTATACATCAACAAAACTTTCATAATAAAATTAGGAAAGAAATGCTCACAAGATTCTCAAAACTAATAACTAATTATCATAATTGTTATTAATTACAAAAGTTATGTGTAAACAAGAAAAAAATTTATTGGGAAAATATTTTTTAATTATTTTTTCCTCTTTAAAAATTGTCATCTTAAAAAAAACCATAGAGAAAGAAAAAAAATATAACTCAAATTAAAAATTAATAAAACTAAAAACAAAAAACAAAAAGTTTTTTTTTTAAAGAAAAAACTATAATTGATGAAAATGGAAATAATAGAAAAAAAATCAAAAAATAAAATAGAAAAGAAATAAAACTAAAAACAAAAAAATTAGTAACTAATAGAAATCAAAGTTACTAAACAACCCATAATAAGACCTCAACCAATCACCTTACAAATAAATAAATTTAAGTAATAATAAAAAATAACAAAAAAATAATTCTCAATGTTAAACTATGGATAAGTGGCATAATTTTTTGGTGAAAGACAAGCTAATAGGAAAAAGTGAATGTGGAATACCATGCTTTGGAAGGTATAATAATATAGTAAAGATAAAATTTAATAATATTTCAATTCTACTATTTGAAATATAAAATTCAAATAATAATAAGTTTTATTTTAAAATAATTTTAGACTATTATTATTATTATTTGTCAAGCTTAATTTAATTAGTAATTATTATAAAAATTAGTTTTGGGGTAACTTAATTAGCATTGCCAAAAATGAAGTGTTAATGTGTGAGGAGGTTCAAGGTTCAAATCCTCTCTATTCGCTTGTGCCTGTGGAAGGGGCATGCATACATAGGAACTTAGAGATTATAGTAGTAGTGGTTGGAATTGACCTATGCCACACAAGTACGAGACTAACAGAGTGGTTCATTCCTTTAAATAAAATAAAATAAAATAAAATCATTATAAAATCTAAATATATTTTAAAGAATTTTAAAATTATAATTAAGAATGTTTATATATTATTTTAAATTACAATTTCGGATAATAATAAATTATAATGTATATATATTAGTTTACATTACAAATTTGAATAATAATAAATTTTATTGATGCTCGATGGCGGTGTTAATGCGGTAGGTATTGGAACCTTGTTGTAAGGTGTGTCCACTCTATAGGTGTACTTTTTTTGTTATGGTGTGGCAAAGATTTGGTGTAGGGAATTGGAGATTGAATTGAAGGTCTATTCGCTATAAACGCGAGGTTAATGTTATGGGGTGGCGAGAGTACATGCACTATGTGGAAGGAGGTGATATGAAATTTGAGGAGAACTTCTCCTTCATAAAAATGATCGTTCAATGATGTTTTTCAAGGGAAAATGAGTCCTAACACAATACAAGTTTACCAAATGTCTCTTCAAGTTGTGAGTTAGTTTTCACTTGTAAACTTAAACATAAGAAATAGATTTCACCCCTCCTGGGCTACATCTCCGGGCTTGCCCACATAGCTAGGTCACTCTATATATTCAATGGAAAAGTAGTACATAAAAGTTTGCTGACAAAATAAGTGATTATTTCCCCTTCAAGGAAATTTTCTCTTGCAAAGAACTCTCACTTTAAACATCATGAAAACCTACAGTCCATCATGAAAACTTCAGCAACACAAGGTGTCTCCTATAAATGCCATGTACTCTAACTAAAAATGAGCATACATGAGCATATAAGCACTTCAATTCCACATTGAAGGACAAAAAGAAAAATTTCCTCAACAAGACACAGTGAGAAAATAATATATGAGATGAACCCTGCAAGTAACACCAATTGCAGTAAACATATGAAGGTGAGAAAACCCCTACAAGGCCTTCTCCATGCTCAAACACCTTCAAGAACTACTCCAAAACACTGATTGATCCATACACCCATGGACTTGAACCTACAAAAAGTCTCTTTCGATGTGCTCAAATAAGCAAATAGGGGTCACCATTGGATCCAGAATTCCAAAAATCCTAAGTAGACTCTTCTTGAGGTCCGAAAGGAAAAAAAATCACCAAGATATGACTCTACAAGCTCTCCATGAAGTTTTATTGTTATCCATCTTACAAATCAGACCAACAGGCTAACTCCCTAAATATCCATCCTATTTTTTGCTGTGAAGGCGAAAAATTATCCCTCTGACGATGCATTCTGTTGGACACTTAAATTTTCCAATAACCCCTTAAAGGCAAAAATTTAGGCCACATTGACCAATAATTCTGCGGATTGGGCCTTAACACCCACCCTCATCGGCCTAGCCCCTAACTGTTGGGGTCGTGGTCTTTTGGTGCTTATGGGATCGAGGGTCAAACCAACTGCCCGCCCTATTCGTCAAAGCCACTCTTGCTTACGCGCCTAATCACATGAAGGGCCATATGGCCTGGGGTTGACCACCTTCACAAGAGCCTTATGCCTTGGCTCTTAATTTCTTCTGCTATGGTCTTGTGGTGTCCATGTGACCAGAGCCTAGGGCTGGTGGGAAGCCCCTTTAGCGAAAACTTAGTCTTAAACTTCGCAGGCAGTTCTATGCAGCCGTATATGCCCATGGAATGGTGCTTAACCTTTGCGCCCTCTTTTGAGCCCTCGCCACATTGCGGCGGGGTCGTATGGTGTTCGGGTGACTCGGGGTCGGGGCTGGCAGCCCGACCCCTCCTGCCAAATACGTGGCATGTAAGTTTATATATCACTTATGCACCATGATTAATAATACCCACTTGCGGCATAATGGTAAGGCATTATGTTTGTAGACCAGAGGTCGAGAGTTTGATCCTGCCTGTGCTTGTGGCCTAAACCATACAATTTTGGTGCGCTCTGGAGGTTGCAGGTGGCAGCCCATGAATGGGCCACATGGCACCATTCTATTGGTCCAAAAAAACACCTAACCAATAAAATTCGACCACCTACTTGAACCAGAGCTTAACACTTTTCAACATCTGATTGGTTTGATGGTACATAGTAATCATGGTGAATCTATTGCAAGGTCACCCAGTCAGCAACATGCTCATCATTTTTTTTAGTTGTTGGGCCAAACGATCAGAACACAATAACTTGAGCATACAGTGTCGGATTGAGGTGAAATGAATATCGTTGGATTCATAACGACGAGCACTTCGACTTGACGTTGGTTTCAAAACTTTATGGTCACTTTCATTTTCGAGCTAAAATGTAATCACTTGATCTAGAGTTTTCATCCTCGCCCTCCTCCTTCAGTTGGTCTAGCTTGTCATTGCTGCTACTAGTTGATATTATGCATGTTGCAGCATTGAATTTTCTTGATCAGCTCGCATCCATTCCTTCAACTATGTTTCACAATAGTGAGGTTTTTTGTCTATTCTTTCAACATCTACTTTTGTGTATTGTTATCCTGCTTTTGTTCTAGGGTGTCTTTGAATTTAGTAATCCTATTGCTTTGTATGCTACAATGTTGTATTCAAAATAGATTTCCTAATTTATATTTGGTTGGTAGTCCTGCAACACTTGGATTTACATATACTTATGTTTAAATGTGTCTTTGAATTAAGCAAGATAGCTTATTTTCCTCATAAAGTGTCATTTTACTCCATGGATTTGTTGGGTTTCATATAATATATGGTATGGGAATACTTAGAATCAACGTATCGGGTTTTCTTACAATATATGTTACTGTTATTCCTTTTAATTAGTTGGGATCTCAATCAGAGGAGGACGCTTTATGTTGTGGGTGAAGGAATTTTTCTTGTTGAGAATTTGGGATTGGGATCTTTCATTCTCTAGCATGGTTCTGGTGATTTTGGTGTTCCATGAATTTGTGTTATCCTGAATTGGGAAATTTTCTTGAATTTGGTTTATTGGTGTGGCATTGAGGGTGCAATTTGTTGGTACTTCAGTCAGGGATTCAAGGGTCAGTGGTCCATCTAGTTTATTATCTTGTAGGTCAGGGATATTGTACTTGTTTTAACTATTCTCTTACTATAGTCATTATGCTTCCTCATCAGAGAACAATGAGCAGGAGGGGCGATGTGGGAAATGTTCATTTCAAGTGAATTAGGCCTTTTTCCTATGCCACAGTTGGAACTTTTTTTGACATTGAAATTGGGCAACATTCCACCATTTTGATTATGTGGTACACGTGACTATTGCATATGTGAAAAGGGTTCCAAACACAGGTAGATTTTGTAAGAGGAGACTCCATTTCTTATACTCTCTATCTTTGCATCAACATATGGATACATTGTTGCACATAATTTTTAAAGATAAATAGGTTGATAATTATAATATATTTTATGGGTTGGAGGACATTAAGCGTATGTTACAAAATCATAATTTATGTCTTGATAACGTTGATTCTAGATTTGCTAGGGTGGTAAGATTTCTAGTGTCTGATTCAACCTCTAATGATCTTACTAGCTCTCTTAGAGATCCAACTGATCAACCAATAGATAACACTCAAGACCTCAACATTATATCATTTGACCAAGATTAGAAACTGATATCACATGTATTTTTTTGACATTTTGGAATTTTTGCTTCAGTGTTGTAGAGATTTATTTCTTGGCTTTCACAACTTGGATTGTGTTGGATATGTGGTGGTTGTTATGTTGTTCATGGTTACTTACCTTTTTAGTGTGAGTGAAATGTGCACCAATGATACTATTAGTTGGTTCCCTATAACACTTATAATCTAGTGTATGTAGTTCTTCTCTAAGGGAAGGCAATGTTGTTTGTGTTTGGTTCATGGTAGTTGTTTTTAAGATTGGTTCATGGGTGGCTTGTTGTTGCATCCTATATATTTTGGGAGTCTCAGTAATACCTTGATAGTTGATTATTTGTTGAAAAATCCCATCTCTGGTGTCTGGGTTCATGGTATTATGATTGTTCTAAACAGGTTTTACTCTTTAAAAGTTTGGATGTATATGTGAATTTTTTTATTTCTGGTCGATAACTAAAAATAAAAGTAAACAATTTTAAATATTGGCTTCCTTCTCACTAGTATTCAAGCCCTGAGCTTATGTTGATTATTGATTCCATGAATATTTGGCAATCGGTTCATTTGATTTCCCAATATTCGAAGAATCAAGAATCGACATAAGGATGCCCATATTAAGAAATATAATTATAATAAAAAGTAAGATAAAATTAAGCATAATCCAATATGAGGAGAAAGGGAAAAAATATATTTCATACCCTTTAAACATGTTTAGATTTGAACCACTTATATCCGCAACATGGGAAAGCACATTCGTCCAAATCTTAATACTATTGGAGATAATTTGTTTTTTCCTTTCAAGTTTGTGCAGTGCTTCACCATAAGCTCCCTCAATAGAGATAGCTAGCAATGGAATTACTAGCTAAAAAATTCTCAGTTATGATATGTTGGGCATTACTAATGTGGAGTTAAAGTGGGCATGTGGCATTTCTATTGTGTTAAAAACACTCTGTTCTCTTTCTGATGACCACTGTACCTTTACATAAATATTGGTCTTATTTATATGCCAAAGTGAAATAGCTTTCAGACCCATCTCCTTTCAAAACAACCCAACAATCTTCTTCCAAACTCTAAGAAGAAAAACAAACAAGTCATGAACGATGGAGTATAAAGCCTTTTAAAAGGATTAAATTTGGTGATAAACAACGTAAAACCTTAAAACTCTCATCGTTTTTCATTATTTAATCCATGTACATCAAAATAATGAAGTCTTATAAACTCTTATGTTTTAGGGTATGAAGTTAAATGGAGGCATTCTAAAAGATGTTAGAAAGTCTTTAAACTCTTTTCATTTAAACCAAGGAGACACATTGAAAAAAAACATGTTATTTTGATTTTCAGATGCATGGGAACAAGGCATATAAGTTTTCAACCTTATTAACTATGCAAAAATGTTGGGATCCAGAAAAATTCTAGAGGAAATTGTATTTTAGGACCCAAAAAAATCGACCAAGCACGAGATCTAATGTCTTAGAAAAAAATCTTCCCAAATATTTTACCAATTAGAATGCTCATGACAAAACAAGAATGGATGAAAAATTGAAGTGATTTAACTGTTGAGGACCAAAAAAAAGTTGAAGAAGAACAATATGTCTTAGGAAAATGATTTTCTCTCATTGATTAGAATGTTCATATGAAAAATAGGAATGGAAAAAAATTAAGTGATTTAATTGTTCAAATTCGACATGATGACCAAAAATAAAAAATAAAATAAAAAAAACCAATCTCTATGCTCAGAAAATAGATATTTGTACACCTTTTTCCAAAGAAAAGGTAGAGAAACACAAGATCAAATGAGGAGAATATATTTGCGGTTACCTTGCCAAAGGAGCCTTGCTTGGACATGATCTCAAAATCTACATTCTCCTCAACATCTCAAGATCTACTAAAATTCTTTGATAGATTAGATTTCCATAATACTAATGTGGTCATGCTGGAAATTCCAAAATAAAACAAAACAAACAAGGTTGCAAATTATATTCAAAACATCAATTTCATAATTTTCTTCCACCATATGAAACCAGCCAACAAACCATAACACTATAAACCACTGCTAAATCTAAAACCTCAAAGAAATAACCAAGCTCAATAACCCCATACAAAAATTTCATAATCTGTGTGATGGAGGCACTCATTTGTCACTGAATTTAATGGAACTACCTAGATATGCCGCATGATGGAGGCACTTGGAGGTCATCCAGTTTTGAGGTTGTGGAAAGTCCACTAGTAACTTTCCGCATGAGCCTAGATGTACAATTTAATTGATGAACTTTAACAACTGGAAGGGATGAATTTCTTAAGTACCTGCAATATGTTCATGGTTATAATAAATATCAACAAGTTGAATAGTTACACAAATCAAGATTTAGTTGATTGTTAAAACAACGGAATCTAATGGTGGAAGAACTTTCAATAGTATAACATCATTGGATCTGTCCATGCAGAAGAGTGCAGAGTGACAGCTAGGGGAGTTCTTCTAACATGTAAATATTAAACTTTTAATTGACTTTATTTGGATATAAAAATTCAAGAGTCATCTAGTAAAGCTTTATTAAAGGTTGGGTCTATGGAAAAAGCATGTGTATAGGCATGTGCACTATACAAGTGATCCAGGTGGATATTGGTGTCCACCTGCCTATTCCACTTGGGGCCCCACCATTGTCTCTTTCAGTTTTTCAGTTTCGGCACAACTTACTATTTTTAGCAGTTTTTCGGGTCCTAAACTTCTAGAGCCGTTTTGAGGCCCTAAACGACGTTTTTTGGGAAAAATGAGAGCAACATGGGTCCATGGATCAATTTTTCTCACATCAAAAGTTGTAGCCCCCATATAGATATTTCTAATGAGGTATGGTGCACATCAAATAGAGATCGTATGCCAAAGTTATGTCCCTGGGAAGTTGAAACACCAATTTACCCAAACGGGGCCCATAGTTTTGGCGCTTCATCTCCTAGGGTTAGGGTTTTGGATGTTTAGGGTTTTCCATTGTTTCTAAATAAGAAATAGGCCCGTGAGCCTCATTGTAACTCATTTCATAGGCCTATAGCCGCCACATCTCTTCTTAGAGATAAGCTACCAGCGCCCTAGCTAGTTTATTTCCATTCTGTCTATAAGAAAATTTCAGTTCTTTGATATTAATGAAATGAAGTGTTATTTCCACTGCATCTTTATATTTATGGTTATATGTGTATTTTGTTGCGTTCCTTCCTAAATCTGGTTCAATGGTATTAGAACGGTCTTCTTTTTCTCGATCCTTCTTTGCATGTCCCCAACGAGGTCGAGGTATAAGGAGTTGGGGCTTGATATGGTTGAACCTTTGCAAGATCAACCTCGTAAACCCCAACGGTCGCCCATGGGGGATGAAAAGAAAGATGAGGGAGCAGGATATCCTATCAAAATATTGCTCGAGGAGGCCCTCGAAAAAAAAAGGAACGCGATGATGGATAACTTTACCCAGATCCTTCAATGACTGCGCACTAGCGACGCATCTGCATCCAACAGCCACTCTGGAGGCGCGACTCCCTTTAAGGTACAAGTAAAATTTGACATTCCCATATTTCGGGGTCAAATAGTTGTAGATGTCGTAGATAGATGGTTGAATATATTATAAGAATATTTCTCGGTTCATGACTTTTCCGACCGAGAGAAGATTAATTTTACACTCCTCAAAGCTACCCCCCATGTCAAGGACTAGTGGGAAACCTACTGTGAGAAAAATTATGAGAGAGAACCCTCTCTATTCTCAGTCGTACCCACTTGGAATTCTTTCCAAAATGTGATTAAGGAACAATATTATCTCATGGGGAGCTATGAGGAAAAGTACATACAATGGACCACGCTGCGGCAACAAAGGGATCAAGATGTGCATGAGCTCAAGAATATGTTCCATACCCTGCGCACAAAGCTAGGTATCAAATATTCGGAGGAAAATTTGATGCTAAAGTATTGCAGTTGTCTGCACAGATATATTCAGGAGGAAATGGAGTTACTCGACATCTCCTCCCTTGGTATGGCATACCAGTATGCTGCCAAGATTGAGCAAAAATTCAAGCAAAAGATGTGAGACTTTGGATCTGCGAATAAAAAGAAAGGGAAAGGTGCCCCCAAACTGCAGAACAAGGGACAAAGCCAAGGCATGGTAGCCCAAGACAACCTACCAAAGCCACAAGCAAAGAAAAAAACCGTGAAGCCAAAGAAGGACAGGGGAAAGTGGTGTGAGTTCCATAAGAGCTCCACTCACAACACAAGTGAGTGTCAGGCCAAACAGTCACTTGTGGCTGAAATGAGAGCTTATGAATCAGATGCATGCTCCGAATCTAAATCAGAACCTGACAAGGGGAATAAAAAAGCGAAACAAATTATTGATGTGGAGCCCAACGCCATTGTTGCCACTGCGAAGATCCTGAAGGAGGAACCGAAAGATCCATAGGAGGTGGGGTGTCTCTTCCACTCACAAATGTGGATAAATTTTTCCTCGCTATAGTTCATTGTAAAAAATTGGAGCCAAAAGAACCTCATTTCAGCAGATGTCGTGAAGCGGTTGGGCTTGCCGACCACAACGTACCCACAACCATAAACCATCGGGTGGCTTCACCAAGGACGAGATCTTCGTGTCAGCTAGCAGTGCCACCTTCCCTATAGCATCAAGCCCTTCACGAATGAAGTGTTATGTGACATTGCTCCTCTTGATGTTTCTAATGTATTATTAGACCAACCATACTTGTGGAAGTGACATGCTATGTATGAGTCACGACCTCGCGCTGTTATTGTTACTTTGGGAAATAATTTGTACAGGATACCAGAGGTACCACCACCTACCACTATCTCTTTGGTTACTGCAAAATAATGCAGTAAGCTCATTTCCCAAACCAGGAAATTTGTTTTCCTAATGATCTGCCCCCAGGGCAAGAAGAAGATTCTAGCCACGATCTCCAGACATGGCTCGTCTTCATGACAACAACAAATGGACAAGGTTGTGGAGGAGTAGGAGGACATTTTCACCTCACCCACAGGGGTGCCTTTGCACTGTCAGGTCTAGCACACCATTGATCAGACCCCAGGTGTGCCACTACCCAATGGACCGATCTATCGGTGCTCTGTTCTAGAGAACGGTGAAATCAAGAGGCAGATTCAGGAGACACTGCAGAAATGTCACATCCACCCAAGTTCATCACCCTGTGTTAGCCCAATTGTGTTAGTACAAAACAAGGATGGGACTTGAAGACTCTGTATTGACTATTGGCCGCTGAACATAATCATTGTCCAGAATAGGTACCCGATCCCATAGATTGATGACCTTCTGGACCAACTCAAAGGGGTGAAATATTTCAGTAAGATCTACTTGAAGTCTGGGTATCACAGGTACCAATCGAACCCTCCGATGTGTGGAAGACTTCCTTTAAAGCTAAGGAGGGAATTTTCAAATGGCTGGTCATGCCTTTCGGGTTGACGAATGCTCCCGCAACCTTCATGAGGTTGATGGACAACATCTTGCGGCCATTCACCAACTCATTTGTAGTGGTGTACATAGATGACATTTTGATCTTCAGTCAGACTCGGGAAGAGCACCTCCACCACATCCAATAAGTCCTCCAAACACTGCGGTAACACAAGTTGTGTGCCAATTTGGAGAATTGCACTTTTGGCATGACCCAGGTTCAATATCTGGGATACATTATTGATGAAAGGGCGGTGCATGTGGATCCAATTGTTAGCCACCTATAAATTTTTTTATACCAAGAGGTGGTTAATTTTGTTTTTCAAAACTCCAAGAGTTAATTCCCCTTTGAGAACCTATCATCCTTGAAGTTTTTATGAAGATAACTAAAACTTTAGTTAATCTTCACTACTGTTTCCCTTTTAAACCTGAAAATTCTGTTGTTTTCCTGAAGAAAAAGACTGCTGAAAAACCCACTTTTCCTTCATTTTTCTCCTCCTTTCATTCATAAATAACCTCCATTTTTATCCCCTTTTTCCTCATGAAACTCCTCCATTTTCCTCATTTCCTGTCTTCCATTCATAAAAACCTCTTTGATAAGGTTTAAAAACTCCTTTTTAACCTTATCGGAAGCTTTCAAAATCCTTTGAAATACTTGAAAAATCATAAAAAACAACCTTTTGTGCTAAAGGCCTTAAGCCCTTTTGGCCCTAGCCCCCAAACCACTTCCCCACCATATAACCCGCGCCCAGGACCAAGAGTTAAGTCCCGAGCGCTAATTGCAATCAGAGGTTTGCGATGGGCACTTTTCTTTGTTTAAAGGAAAAATCCCGATGCGATTGGCCCCTTTTTTCTTTTTAAAACCCCTGACTACTCCGCCGTCCTTCACGTAACCCAAAGCCTGCAATCAGGTGCTAAAACATATTAAAAAACCTTTCTCAAACCTTTTTTCCTTCATATTTCATGAAAAATCAACTTTTTGTTAAGTCCCGATGGTTCATTGGTTGAACAAATTCCAACCGTTGATTTAAACCAATCAACGATCTGTGAGATCTTGCATTGGAGTTTTCCATTGGATGTGTTTAAATATTTTATTGCTCCCCCTCTGATTTCCAATTCCCGATTCATTTTCCACGATTGATCTCCTCCTAATATCTAACGGTCCACGTTGAATCGCCCTCCGCCATAGCCTCTAACATTAAAAACCACAAAGTTATTCCCGACCATTGATATCTCTAAAGATCAATGGTCCTTGTTCAATCGCATCGCAAATTTCATTTTTGCCTTTCCTCTTGCCCTGCCAATCGTGATCTTTCGATTGCATATGGGCCATCCATACACCAAGATCCGACGGTCCAGATCAATCATCGCATCCCTTTGTTATTTCTCAAAACCCGCTGTGTAACCTCTTCGGCGAATCTCCGTCATTAATCTTTGCAGATCAACGGCTCGCATTAACCCAAACTCCACCCGACCCTTGCCTTATATTTTATTTCATTAACCCTGAGATTTAATCTGGATCGTTCATTCCTTTCATCCAACTGTCTAGAATAAACCCGATAGGCCCAACTCCTTTGGGTCCTACCTTTCCCCAGATCAAATATCCACCATTCATTCCCTGATCCAACGGTCAAGATTGAAACCGTCTTGACCCCGCCCCACCTTTTATCGCTTGTGCATCTATTCTCCATCGTGCTTTCCTCACGACCGTCCAATCTAAGACCCCAGATCTGACAGCCAGCGCGCGATTTCGCGTGATTTTAAGCTCGAAGGTTAATTTTTCAAAATCGCGCAATGTAGGTGGTTTTAAAAGGCCACGTGTCGGCCAGTAATGCATATCACGTTCAAAAAGGTAAAACCGCCTTTCTCCCTTTTCGTTGCGCGAAACCGGTGGTTTCTTCAACCGAAACCACCATACCCATTTACACTGCATTTTCTTGTGTGTAATCTCTGTTGTTGATCTCTGAGATCTAACGGCTCAAGTTTGATTTTGCCCTCAGTTCGTCACCCTCCACACATCCTCCAAGGGACTTCATAAGCGAACCTCTGTCGTTGATCTTTGTGGCCGATCTAATCTGACAGCTTAGATTCTTCCCAAAACCCCAAATTTCATTAAACCCTTTTTTGCTGTCGATAAAGGTTTTCTTCCATTTTATCATAGTATTACCCCCTTTGCATCATATTAGCCCGATTAATCTCAGCCGTTGATCAATCTGATCTAACGGCTCGGACTTAATCCAATCACCATTTATCCAACTGCCTCTCCTTTTGACCCCAACACGAAATCTTCAACATTGGTTCTGTTCATCCAACGGCTACGCTCAAACCTAAACCTCCGAAGTAGTTTAAACCTTTTCCCTGCAGGATTTTTATAACTTTTCTATGTTTTTGCAGGTTTTAATGGTTTTTCAATTGTTTTAAAGGAAAATTGAAGGTCGTGGATTACGATCCCTCAGGCCATTATTCATCGAGGAGATCATTCTGGAGGGTTTTCCCATTATGTTTTATCAATCCCTCATGAGCACTGATGCCTTTATACAACCTCTGTGTGCCTGCAATGACAATGGAAACACAACAAACACCACAGCCAAAGAGTATTAGTATCCAAGGATAAAATCAAAAGCAGAAAACCTGTTTGAAAACTGTTAACATAGTTTTGGAAGGATTAAGGCATTAAATCGATTAATCAAAGATCTAATCGACGATTGAAGATAGTTTGAAGACCAGAAGATAGAAATTAGACTTCATTAAGCCTAAAACACAGAACTCAAGTAAATTAAAAGTGTTTTAGGTCAAAACAATAATATCTATCAGTCCGAGAAGCCTCCACTGCCACATCAGAGGCTAATCGAATCCTCTGCAGCTACCAAGAGACACCTGCAGCCCCAAAGCAATCAAAGAAGGCCTATTTATTGCCATAATAGAAGATATTTATATAAAGACAACTGAACAATTATTAGAAAAGAAAGAAAAAATTCTCAAACTATCAGCAGAGTTATTACAAAGATGAGAAATAGGCCTCGAAGTCAATCTTTTTTCCCTTTGAGTTTAAAAAGATAGAAACAGAGTAAATAAATAGAATCATAATTCAATGCTCTCCTGCCTTAGGCCTTGCATGGTTTTCGAGGTTTGGAGCTGCATTTAGTATAGAATTTATTGCATTTCAAACCTAAAGCTCCTCCACCTCCTCATTTCTTCTATAAATACTTTTGAAGAAGATGAGATACGGGTTGGTTGATCACTAGTTGTAATACTGAAACTCTCTAAAATAATACATAGTCTATTGAAGCTGAAGAAGAGATTGAAGTCTTGGAAGCCCTGATGATGTTGTTGCATGCTTGTTCTTGAGAAGGCTCTATCACTGGATCCATGAGCTTGGCTGTTGGTGAAGTATTCTGAACTGTTTAATTTTTTCTCCTGTTTTCATTTTGTTCCATAATGTCTTACTACAGTAGGATTAAAGTTTTAGGCTAAGAAATGACTCCCAGAAGCACCTTAGACCTATTTATCCTTCATTGTTTTATGTTTTCTTCTACTGAGGTATTTTAGAGTCCTTAATCTCTCTCTTTAGTCCTCATGCTTGTTTATTTCTCTAATAGTTCGAATAGTTGGTTTCA
This sequence comes from Pinus albicaulis, assembly GCA_034641835.2. Classification (NCBI taxonomy): domain Eukaryota; kingdom Viridiplantae; phylum Streptophyta; class Pinopsida; order Pinales; family Pinaceae; genus Pinus; species Pinus albicaulis. The sequence continues at coordinate 760,248,676 of CM076573.1, read as the reverse complement.
TCATGATTTATGGTTCTCCCTACTTGTCTGCTACCACTTAAAGGTTGTTATTGAAGTCTCCCTTTGAATTATCTTTGTTTATAGTGAGCCAAGGAGGTATATTTTGATCATGCCCTTTGTCCTTGCTTAAATAGTTGTCTTAAAGGTCTTTTATAGTTGTGATCATAGATGTATTAGGTGTTCCCTCTTCTATGACTGTAATTATCAGTAAATATTTTATGTTTTTCTAAGTCATTTGAAATAAAATTTTTGAGGAAATAGGATGTGCTCCCGAATCTTAGATTTCATTTTAAAAGTTGTTTTGAAGTCATTATTTGCTTAAAGTGCAGTTTGTAGAATTTATGGTTAGCCTTGTCTATCAAATACCTCTTTATTGTTCAAGTCATGTTTTCAAATTCCCTTTGTTGAGAATTAAACCTCTCTTTTCTAAACCATTAATGTCCATCGCATTCATAAACTAAAGGATCCTGTGGCCATTTGACATCCCATATCCATTGATAAGTTTGTCATAACCTCTTTTTGACTCCATTGCCCAATGAAAGTGATACTCCTTCTTTCTGCCTAACTTTCCTAGACCTTTCACATTCTGCTATATCAATTCAACCAAACAAACAAACAAACACTTGCACTTAATAACTATTCTAAAACCAATATCCAAAGCACACAATATAAACCTTTGCAAAAACAAATAATTTGAGAGATCCCTCTCTGAGAACAGGAGGACTAGATCCTGGAACTCTAAATATTGGTTTGATGTTGCCTTGTCTTTTGATTTTCCAAACTATCAAAACAAGGGAGACCAACATAATGGTAATCACGGTGGGACCCTGAGTAAAATATTTAAAACAAAACACTCATGGTCCAGTATAACATAAGTAGCCTTCTTCAAGCACTACCTGATAAAATGGTAATCATGATAGGATATTTTTTGAATCAGTGACAAAACTAAGTAACCCTTAGGATTCTCATAGAACCTTATCAAACCTTGAAGGAATCAGTTACCAAGCCATAAGAGTGAACTCTGTATGTTTAAACACCTTAGCTAAGTGTTAAATCACATTTAGGACACTCTCATAACCCATAGGACTGAAAAAACTCAGAAAAACCCAAAAATATTTCAGTTTGGCTTCATAATAAACATGGTGGTGGAACCATCCAATATTTTACCTTCATAGAAGCTAAATAGTTTCCACCTGGCAACTCCACTAGCCCCAGTAGGCCTATTACTCATCTAGGTCTCCAGATCTCTTTAGGACTGTGTTAACCAGCCTTGAAGAATTTTATAAGCCTAGTCCCATACTATATAAGACATCGTGAGAGGTAAAACTTCCAAAAAACAGTCCCTAAAACTTTAACCTCTCTCATTTTTGAAAAGCAGTTTGGCTTCACATAGGATCAACACTAGATCCCATCCAGACCTAAATCCTCCTTTGATATTTGACAATCCAGAGAGAATTCTGTGGAAAACTTCCAAGTCTGGAAAATCAGCTGCTAATAGGAGCCTCCTAAGAACAAAATATGTCCCTAAAAACCTTGTTAACTTAGAGGATTTACACTTTGATTTACATCATACAAAGAACATCTTTAGAACTAGATCTCAAGGTGATTTAAACCAAACTGATCTTGACATTGCATACTTGCAACAAAGCTTTAGTAGAGAAGCTTCACCTTCCACTCCTCCTGATTCTCAGTTTCTTCATCACTTTAGCCTTTTCCATAACAAACCTGCTCAAAACCAGTTTGCTAGACCAAGTGTTTCTTACACTCCAATCCATACTACCACTGTTCAAAACACTCCATTTTAGCCCACTTTCACTCTTGTAAATCCACCCCTTGTAAACCCACCCTTCTTTCCATCCATGGCAACATGTTATGCCCCATTAAAGTTACCACAACCTCTGCTTCCCTTACCAAATGATTATCAATAAAAAATTCCTCATTTCACTGCAAAGGAGTCTACAATAGCTCAACATCATGTAGATAGGATGGAAGATGCTTTTGATTACATGGAGATAGAAGAGGAAACCATTAAGATGAGGATCTTCACCCAAAGTTTATGAGGAGATGTAAAGAAGTGGTTTAAAAACTTACCTCCTAATAACATCAATGATCTCCCTGCTTTGCATCAAACATTCATAAACAAATGGGAAACCAAAAAGAACCCTCTTCAAATATTAGCAGAATATAGCAGTCTCAAAAGAAATCCAGCAGAGAGTGTTCATGACTACTCCACCTCACATGAAACCTCCCCAAGGCATGGCCTTAGTAAGATACCATGAAGGTTTTGATGCCGAAATGGCTTATCAGCTAAGGGAAAGAGATTACTTAACTCTGGAAGACATGCAGAAGGGAGCTGTGAACATAGAAGCAAACATAATTGAGAAAAGAAATAGGTTGAGATCAGAGAAGAGGGTAACTTATAAAGATGACATTGCACCCTCAACCTCAACTTCTGACAATAAAATTGATAACCTAGTGAAGGTAATGGAGAGGATGCTTGAAAATATCAACTTGAATGATAGAGTTCCACCAAGAGAACCTCAAAACAACCAAAATAGAAATAGAAATCAGAATTATAGAAGAGAAAACAATCAAGATAAGCAAAAATAAAGTGACCAACAGGTTAGACCTCCCTTCCAACAAAACTATGTGGATCAATATGAGGAAGATAGGGAGATGGAAAGGTTGGGAGAAGCTCATGTAAACTTGAATGGATCAGACAGTGGGGATGATGTTTTCCTCACTGAAGAACAACAAGGTTTCTTCTCCTCTGATCAAAATACAAACACCTATGAAGATTCTGATGATTATAGATTGGGGTTTGAAAATGAAATCATGGAGGTACACAAACAATATAATCTTAGGAGCAAAGGGAACGAAGAAAATTCAAAGGATAAAAACACTAGTACTGCTGTCAAGAAAAACGCAGAAAGTCAGCCTAAGAAGACAACAGACAAACCTATCATTTTGGCTAAAAAACCTGATTTAAACAAAGGGAAAAATAGCTAGCCAAATGTTGAATAGAGTACCCTTAGCACTTCAGCTAGTGATCCTAACAAAATTGTCCCAATTACCAGTCCAAATAAAGTTCAGCAAATCAAAATTGCCCAAAGGAATTCAATTGAAAATATAGATGTAAATATGACCAAATCAATTGTTCCTTTCAGCCTTGAGGGAGAGATTTCAAAGATAAAAATTACCATCCCTCTAGCTGAACTAGTAACCCAAGAAGTGTACAAAAACCAAGTTTTAAAAGCTTTGAACTTAGGAAGTGATACTGACACCTTAAACTTGACAGATGACAAGCCTGAGTTGTTGTTTGGTCCAGAAGTTGAAGGAAGATACCAAGAAGGAGTTGCTCCTCCTTTCTATGTTAGTTTGAATATACATGAGAAAATTTTACACAATTCCATGCTAGACTCCGGAGCTTCGCATAATCTTATGCCCAAGGTAGTAATGGAAATATTAGGCTTAGAAATTACTAAACCATACAAGGATCTGTATTCCTTTGATTCAAGTAGAGTCAAATGTTTGGGTTTAATCAAAGAATTATGTGTTAACTTATCTCAAATCCTTGCTAAGAGTCTAGTTATGGACATAGTTGTAGCTGTAATTCCCCCTAAGTATGGCATGCTTTTATCAAGATCATGGGGAGCCAAAATTCAAGGAAGCCTTCAAATGGACATGTCTTATGCCACCATCCCTGTTTTTAACCAAAATAGAAGATTATACAGGGAATCTCACATGAAGTACATGGTGAGCAATATAGATAAACCAAACAACTCTCCAATATATTCTATTCAGTCAAGTTTAGATTCCTTTATCTTGTACAACGAAGATGAAATCACTCAACAAGATAAGGAAAACATAGACCCCATCAGTTTATCAGAACAATCAGAACTTCCCTCAAATCAGATTCAAAACTTTGAAAAGCAACAACAAAAATAGAATGAAAATAAGGCTAATATAATTTGGACAATAAAATTTGATGGATCTTGTAATAAAACAAGTGCAGGGGCAGGTGAGTGGATTAAAAATACAAATCAGAGTTTTTCATATAAATTATATTTCCCATGCACCAAAAATATTGCTGAGTATGAAGCACTTCTCCTAGGCTTACAATTGCTTAAACAATTTGAAGCCCAAAAGATATCAATCTTAGGAGATTTTGAACTTATCATAAGACAAATCAAAGGAGAATACTTAGTTAGAAATCCAAGGCTTAGGGAATATCGGATTGCTGCCCTAGATTTATTAAAAAACATTGAAAAGTATGAACTTATTTTCATTCCAAGAGCACTAAATCATCTAGCAAATGAACTCACTTTCAATGCCAGCAACTGCCAAATACCTGAGATAAACGAGTAGTTTAGTGTAAAGGTAAAACACAGGCCTTCAGTGCCTGATAATGAAGATCACTGGCAAGTGTTTGATTCTGACAAACACATAGATGATTTCTTAAAATCAAAGAATGATTTTGCCATACCAATATCAGAAACTAGCCATAAAGAAAACTGTTTGTATGTCGAACAAATCCCAGAAGTTGAAATAACGCATTCTGCTGATATAAATCACTGTGAGAATCCTTTTGAAGCAGAATTAATTGACAACGCAGACCAGGAAGACTTGGAAGTTTTACAATGCAAGAGTGATACAATTCCAAGGGGTCTCACACCTTTAGAACACCTTCTCGACTTTAATGATGTAGCCAAAGAACCAAGAATGGAGCCTGTGGAAACAGATGTAGAAGAACATAACATAGGAAGCCTAGCAGAACCCAAGCTGATTAAACTATCCAGAACTCTCCCAGATCACATAAAATTGCAATATATAGAGCTATTCAAAGAGTTTAAAGATGTTTTTTCTTGGGGATACAAAGACCTGAAATCTTATGATACCAGTATCATTCAGCACAAGATTCCTTTGAAGGAAAATCAAAAGCCTTTAAAAAAAACTAAGGAGAATAAACCCTGTTTTATTACCTTTAGTTTAGGCAAAAATTGAAAATATGCATTATGCTGGGATCATAGTACCAATTAGATATTCAGAGTGGGTATCAAACCTATTTTCTATTAGAAAAAAGGCAGGAGAAATCAGGCTCTGTATTGACTTCAGAAATTTAAATAGAGCATCCTTTAAATACAACTACCCCTTGCCCAAGATGGACCATATACTTCAAATGGTAGTTGGGTCAAAAAGGATATCACTCTTATATGGGCTCTCGGGTTACAACCAGGTGTTAGTGCTCCCAAGTGATCAAATCAAAACTGCTTTTACTACACCTTGGGGCACCTTTATGTATGTCAAAATGCCTTTTGGATTGATGAATGTAGGGGCCACCTTCCAAAGGGCCATGGACATAGTCTTCTCTGAAGATATTGGCTATTTCATTATCATTTACCTTGATGACATAACCGTTTTCTCAAAAACTGATGAAGAACATTTGATTCACTTGAGAAATTTTTTTGAGAAGTGTAGGAAATTTGGCTTGTCATTGAATCCCAAGAAGACACTCTTTGGTCGCCAAGAAGGTAAAATTCTTGGCCATATAATTTAAGAAGAGGGAATCAAGATAGACCCTACAAGGATAGATGGCATATTACAAATCAGCCATCCAAGAAGCCTCAAATAATTACAATCTTTCATTGGAAAGATTAATTTTTTGAGGAGGTTTATCTCCAACCGTGTTGAGCTATTAAAAAACATTACCAACATGCTTAAGAAAGATGTAGGTGTGAAATGGACTACACAAGCTAAGAAATCATTCGAAATGGTCAAAAAAGCTCTTACTCAAACACCAATCTTGATTAGTCCAGATTTCACTAAAGACTTTTATATCTTTTCTTTTGCATCTGAGCATACAATAGCTATAGTTTTACTTCAAAAGAATGACTTGGGGCAAGAACAACCAATATCCTTTTTTAGTAGGGCCTTAAGAGATGCTCCTCTCAAATATAACATCATGGAGAAGCAGGCCTTAGCATTAGTGAAAGCACTAAGAGACTTTAGAGTCTATATTTTACACTCTCACATAATTGCTTTTGTTCCACATACTGTTGTCAAGGACATTCTAATTCAAGACCCTGATGGTAAAAGGGGAAAATGGATTGCAACTATTCTTGAATATGACTTAGAAATTAGGCCCACCAAATTAGTTAAAGGGCAAGTATTAGCAAAACTTATGGCTGAGTCTAACTTCCAAGCACTTGATATAAACATGCTAGATGTGTTGGAAGAAATAGAAGAATCTACTACTCCTTTCATTGAAGATACATTTCTGAATTCTCCTTGGTATGCTGACATTATTTATGTTCTTTTATATTTAAATGCCCCTCCTTCTTTGACTAAAACTAAAGCTAGATTTTTGAAACAAAAAGCTTTGAGTTATTGCATCCTAGATGGGGTATTATATTGGAAAAATGCTGTTGGAATTTTGCTTAAATGTTTACTTGAAGATGATGCAGAAAAGATCATGCATGAGCTGCATGAAGGAGAATGTGGAGGACACCTCTACTGGAAGACCACAACGAACAAAATCCTTAGATCTAGTCACTATTGGCCCACCCTTTTCCCAGACACACAAAATTTAGTCATGTCTTTCCATAAATGTCAAAATTTTGATGGCAAGAGAAAACTCCTTCCCTTACCTTTACATCCTATTATTGTTGACGCACCCTTTCAACAATGGGGCTTGGAATTCATTGGGGAAATTCACCCTTCTTCATCAGCCCAACATAAGTGGATCCTCACTGCCACTGACTTCTTTACCAAGTGGATAGAAGCTATACCCTCTAGGAATGCCAATGACTCTGTCATTATCAAGTTCCTTGAAACAAATATCCTATCCAGATTTGGTTGTCCTAGAAAAATCATAACTAATAATGCTACTGCCTTTAAATCCAAGAAAATGGTTGATTTTTGTCACAAATACCACATTAATTTGGGTCACTCTACTGCCTACTATCCCCAAGGAAATGGATTAGTTGAATCTTCCAATAAGAGCCTCATCAATATCATCAAAAAGCTGGTAGAAGAGAATCAGAAATCATGGCACAGTAAACTGGTTCATTCCTTATGGGCTGATAGATTAACTACAAAGAAGTCAATAAATATTTCCCCCTATCAGCTGGTCTATGGCATAGATGCAGTCTTCCCCACCTCATTAGGAGTTCCAGTCATGAAACTCCTTCAAGAAGTGCAGATTGAAGAGAATGATATGTAGAGGAGAATCAACCAAACAATCCATTTACAGCAGACCAGAGAAGAAGTCTATGAAAGAACGTAGTTAGTCCAAGAAAATATAAAGAAACTATTCGATAAGAGGAATAAGGCAAACAATTTCCAAGTTGGAAATGTTGTTCTTAAATGGGATTCAAGAAGAGAAGAGAAGGGAAGGGAAAACATGGCAAGTTTGAGAACTTGTGGAAAGGGCCCTATATTATTCATGCTGAGAGGGGTCACAATGATTTTTTCTTGAAATAATTGAATGGAGAAGATCTGTATGGAGGTCCTGTCAATGGCAGGATGCTAAAGCATTACTTCTACCAAGAGTCATGAGTTTCAAAGCATTTTATTTTTCATTGTAAATATCATAGTCTGAACATTGCATTCAAAGTTAGAAAAATAAAAATACAAAAACAATAGAAAGAGAAAAGAGGTCAGATTGTAAAAACAAGAAAGGTATAGCCCCATACCAAAAAGGAGAAACAAAATCTGAAAGTGTGCAAGCTCAAAAGCCACTCCTAAAAAACACACTCCTGGTTAGTCATACAGCCTAATCATTACTAATTAGTTTTAAATTGACTGCTGAGAGGTTAATGAAATTAAATTTGCCAAACAACTCAATCTTGGATTATTAGTTAGGTAGATTAGGATAGAAGTAAACTGGTTCTAATAAGCCCAAGACTTGAACCAGAGATAAGAAAGAAAAATAGCTCAAACAAACTCAAAAACAGAGTTGAATAAAAGAGGAGGATGTGCTTAAAACTTTCAAATCTTAAGCCTTCACCATTTTGATTTAATTTTCTGCAAATAATAATCTATGTGCAGCTTGTTTTTATGCCATAGATCAACAACAAGTTAGACTATTCAATCTTGACTTGTCTGCCTTTAAATTTCTTGTTTAGAAGTTAGAGAATAAAAATCTGTTAGACAGTCTAATCCTAACAGATAGTAGTTAGGTAGAGAAGCTTATGAATTCAACTGCTTAATCTGGATTCATGGAGAAATAAGGTTAGACTTAGATTAGTATCCTGTTTTTCAAAAGAATAAAATGTTGTTAAAGAGAGTTTGCTAGTCTAAATGCACTCTGTAAAGAAGAAAAAATGTTAGGATTATTAGGAATGGGTAGGTAGATTTTTTTTTTTGACAGAATTCCATTGTTCTAAATTTCTACAGAGATCATCAAAAGCAAAGGTTGTTGCCCAATAGATTTAAGCATTGGTTGAATGAAAGCCAAAGATCCGCAGCTGAGGTTCTAGACACCTAAAAGAACCAGCTGTCTTCCCCAAGTGGAGCCACTGTTAACCACCTATAAATTTTGTTATACCAAGAGGTGGCTAATTTTGTTCTTCAAAACTCCAAGAGATAATTCTCCTTTGAGAACCTATCATCCTTCAAGTTTTTATGAAGATAACTAAAAATTTAGTTAATATTCACTACTGTTTCCCTTTTAAACCTAAAAATTCTGTTGTTTGCCTAAAGAAAAAGACTGCTGAAAAACCCACTTTTCCTTCATTTTTCTCCTCCTTTCATTCATAATTAACCTCCATTTTTTTCCCCTTTTTCCTCATGAAATTCCTCCATTTTCCTCATTTCCTGTCTTCCATTCATAAAAACCCCTTTGATAAGGTTTAAAAACTCCTTTTTTACCTTATCGGAAGCTTTCAAAATCCTTTGAAATACTTGAAAAATCATAAAAAACAACCTTTTTGTGCTAAAGGCCTTAAGCCCCTAGCCCCCAAACCACTTCCCCACCATATAACCCGCGCCCAAGACCAAGAGTTAAGTCCTGAGCGCTAATCGCAATCAGAGGTTTGCGATGGGCACTTTTCTTTGTTAAAGGGAAAATTCCGACGCGATTGGCCCCTTTTTTCTTTTTAAAACCCCTGACTACTCCGCTCTCCTTCACGTAACCTAGAGCCCGCAATCGGGCACTAAAACATATTAAAAAACCTTTCCGAAACCTTTTTTCCTTCATATTTCATGAAAATCAACTTTTTGTTAAGTCCTGATGGTTCATTGGTTGAACAAATTCCAATCGTTGATTTAAACCAATCAACGATCTGCGGGATCTTGCATCAAAGTTTTCCATTGGATGCGTTTAAATATTTTATTTCCCCCCCTCTGATTTCCGATTCCCAATTCATTTTCCACCATTGATCTCCTCCTGAGATCTAACGGTCCACGTTGAATCGCCCTCTGCCACAGCTTCAGACATTAAAAACCACAGAGTTATTCCCGACCGTTGATCTCTCTAAAGATCAACGGTCCTTGTTCAATCACATCGGAAATTTCGTTTGTGCCTTTCCTCTCGTCCTGCCGATCGCAATCTTCTGATTTCATCTAGGCTGTCCATACACCAAGATCCGATGGTCCAGATAAATCCTCACGTCTCTTTGTTATTTCTCAAAACCCGTTGTGTAACCTCTTCGGCGAATCTCTGCTATTAATCTCTGCAAATCAACGGCCCACATTAACCAAACTCTGCCCGACCCTTGCCTTATATTTTATTTCACTAACCCTGAGATTTAATCTGGACCGTTCATTCCTTTCATCCAACGGTCAAGAATAAACCTGATAGGCCCAACTCCTTTGGGTCCTACCTTTCTCTAGATCAAATATCCACCATTCATTCCCTGATCCGATGGTAAAGATTAAAATCGCCTTGACCCCACCCCACCTTTTATTTCCCGTGCATCTATTCTCCATCACGCTGTCCTCACGACCGTCTGATCTAAGACCCCAAATCTGACGGCCAGTGCGCGGTTTTGTGTGATTTTAAGCCCGAAGGTTAATTTTTCAAAATCACGCGATGTAGGTGGTTTTAAAAGGCTACGTGTCGGCTAGTAACACATATCGCGTTCAATAAGGTAAAACCGCCTTTCTCCCTTTTCGTCGCACGAAACCGACGGTTTCTTCAACCGAAACCACCATTCCCATTTACACTGCATTTTATCGTGTGTAATCTCTGTCGTTGATCTCTGAGATCTAATGGTTCAAGTTTTATTTCACCCTCAGTTCATCGCCCTCCACACATCCTCCAAGGGACTTCATAAGCAAACCTCCACTGTTAATCTCTGTGGCCAATCTAATCCGACGGCCCAGATTCTTCCCGAAACCCTGAATTTCATTTAACCCTTTTTCGCTGTCGATAAAGGTTTTCTTCCATTTTTTTCACGTTTTCTTCCATTTTATCATAATATTACCCCCTTTGCATCATATTAACCTAATTAATCTTGGCCATTGATCAATCTGATCTAACGGCCTGGACTTAATCCAATCGCCGTTTATCCAACCGCCTCTCCTTTTGACCCCAACAAGAAATCTTGACCGTTGGTTCTGTTCATCCAACGGCTACGCTCAAACCTAAACCTCTGAAACAGTTTAAACCTTTTCCCCATAGGATTTTTATAACATTTCTATGTTTTTGCAGGTTTTAATGGTTTTTCAATTATTTTAAAGGAAAATTGAAGGTTGGGAATGACGATCCCTCAGGCCATTATTCATCGAGGAGATCATTCTGTAGGGTTTTCCCATTATGTTTTATCAATCCCTCATGAACACTGATGCCTTTATACAATCTTTTCATGCCTGCAACGACAATGGAAACAAAATAAACACAGTTGAAGAGTATCAGTATCCAGGGATAAAATCAAAAGCAGAAAACCTGTTTGAAAACTGTTAACAAAGTTTTGGAAGGATTAAGGCATTAAATCGATTAATCAAAGACCTAATCCACGATTGAAGATAGTTTGAAGACTAGAAGATAGAAATTAGGCTTCATTAAGCCTAAAACAGAGAACTCAAGTAAATTAAAAGTGTTTTAGGTCAAAACAATAATATCTATCAGTCCGAGAAGCCTCCACTTCTACATCAGAGGCTAATTGAATCCTCTGCAGCTACCAAGAGACACCTGCAACCTCAAAGCAATCAAAGAAGGCCTAGTTATTGCCATAACAAAAGATATTTATCTAAAGACAGCTGAACAGTTATTACCAAAGAAAGAAAAAATTCTCAAACTGTCAGCAGAGTTATTACAAAGATGAGAAATAGGCCTCGAAGTCAATCTTTTTGCCCTTTGAGTTTAAAAAGACAGAAAAAGAATAAATAAACAGAATCATAATTCAATGCTCTCCTGCCTTAGGCCTTGCATGGTTTTCGAGGTTTGGAGCTACATTTAGTATAGAATTTATTGCATTTCATACCTAAAGCTCCTCCACCTCCTCATTTCTTCTATAAATACTTTTGAAGAAGATGAGATATGGGTTGGTTGATCACTAGTTGTAATACTCAAACTCTCTGAAATAATACATAATCTGTTGAAGTTGAAGAAGAAATTGAAGTCTTGGAAGCCCTGATGATGTTGTTGCATGCTTATTCTTGAGAAGGCTCTATCATTGGATCCATGAGCTTGGCTATTGGTGAAGTATTCTAGATTGTTTAATGTTTTCTCCTGTTTTCATTTTGTTCCATAATTTCTTACTACAGTAGGATGAAAGTTTTAGGCTAAGAAATGACTACTGGAAGCACCTTAGACCTGTTTATCCTTCATTGTTTTACGTTTTCTTCTACTGAGGTATTTTAGAGTCTTTAATCTCTCTCTGTAGTCCTCATGCTTGTTTATTTCTCTAATAGTTCGAATAGTTGGTTTCAACATGATTTATGTTTCTCCCTGCTTGTCTGGTGCCACTTAAAGGCTTTTATTGAAGTCTCCCTTTAAAGTATCTTTGTTTATAGTGAGCCAAGGAGGTATGTTTTGATCATGCCCTTTGTCCTTGCTTAAACAACTGTCTTAAAGGTATTTTATAGTTGTGATCATAGATGTATTAGGTGTTCCCTCTTCTATGACTGCAATTATCAGTAAATCTTTTATGTTTTTCTAAGTCATTTTAAATAAAATCTTTGAGGAAATAGGATGTGCTCCTGAATCTTAGATTTCATTTTAAAAGTTGTTTTGAAGTCATTATTTGCTTAAAGTGCGGTTTGTAGAATTTATGGTTAGCCCTGTCTATCAAATACCTCTTTATTGTTCAAGTAATGTTTTCAAATTCCCTTTGTTGAGAATTAAACCTCTCTTTTCTAAACCATTAATGTCCATCTCATTCATAAACTAAAGGATCCCGTGCCCAAGTTAGATTTTCCCTTTGACATCCCATATCCATTGATAAGTTTGTCATAACCTCTTTTTGACTCCATTGCCCAATGAAACTAATACTCCTTCTTTCTACCTAACTTTCCTAGACCTTTTACATTCTGCTATATCAATTCAACCAAACAAACAAACAAACACTTGCACTTAATAACTAGTCTAAAACCAATATCCAAAGCACACAAGATAAACCTTTGCAAAAACAAATAATTTGAGAGATCCCTCTCTGAGAACAGGAGGACTAGATCCTGGAACTCTAAAGATTGGTTTGATGTTGCCTTGTCTTTTGATTTTCCAAACTATCAAAACACGGGAGACCAACACCAACCAAGATCCAAGTCATTCAGGATTGGCCAGCCCCAACCACTCTAAGAGAGCTTCACATCTTTCTGGGACTTGCTAATTTATACTGCAAGTTCATGTTAGGATTCTCTCATATCACTTGGCCCTTGAGTCAAATCACCAAGGGAGGAGCGAAAGAAAAATTCTTTTGGTCGGAATCTCAACAGAAGGTGTTCGTATAATTGAAACATCGCCTCTGTTCTGCCCCAGTGCTCACATTACCAAACTTGTAAAAACCATTTGAGATCAAGATAGATTCCTTTGACTATGCTATTGGGGCAGTTATTACTCAACAGGGGCATCCAATGGCATATCACAGTGAGACATTGTCCGAAACAGTTTGCAAGTATCCCACTTATGACAAAGAAATGTATTCCATTGTGTAGGCTTGTCGACAATGGAAGCATTACATTTTGGTGATGGAAAAAATCATCCACACAGACCACCGACCCTTGCAGTTCATATATACACAAGGGAAGTTGCAGAACGATCACCATCAAAAGTGGTCCACATATCTGCAACAATTTCATTTGACCATCAAGTACAAGAAGGGTAACACCAATAATGTTGTAGCCTACCTCAGCCGACCATCGATCGTGGCACTAACCACCGTTCTCAACTCTTGTGGGCATGAGAATTTTGATTGGCCGCTTCTCTAAAAGAGTGATCCATAATTTGGCCACACATACAAGGCACTCTTGGGGGGTAAGCAAGTTCCAAATTTTCACTTCTAATATGTACGGTTATGTCACTTGGGACACCTTTGTGTTCCTTCATGCGAGTGTGCAAAGATGATATGGGAAGCACACTACAGTCGAGTCGTTGGGCATTTCGGGGTTGAGAAAATAGTGGCAATACTGCAGAAGTATTTCTATTGGCCGAACCTTCGACAGGATGTCGGGAAGTAAATGAGATCCTGAACCGCTTGCGCCATTGCCAAACCTACCATCAAGAATCAAGGCCTCTATACTTCACTACCTACCCCTAGTCGACCTTGGGAATCCATATCCATGGATTACATGTTAGGCCTTCCTTCTACTAAGCATGGAAATGACCATGTTTTCGTAGTCATCGACAGATTCTCGAAGATGGCCATTATTGCAGCCTGTGAGAATAATATCACAGCAGAAACCACTGCTAAACTCTTCTTTGAACGAGTGTGGGTGCACTTTGGAATCCCTTAGTCTATCATATCAGATCATGACAGCAGGTTCCATAGCACATCTTGGTCTAGCCTCTGGTCAATGTTGGACAACAAGCTCACCAAGTCCACAACTTTCCATCCCAAAACTAATGGCTAGACAGAGGTTGTCCACAGGATGATTGTACACATTCTGTGCATGTATAATTAAAACCATCCATGCACATGGGATGAGAGCCTCCCCTACGTAAAACAAAATTATAAGCAGGCTCTCCATAGCTCAACCGGCCACAACCCCTTTCAGGTGGGCTTGGGATTCCAGCCACTATGTCCCATTAACGTAGCCATGACATTTACGGCTACTCATGCTGATTCGGCTCATGTCCAGTCTGAAACTGACAAAGCGAACAACTTCATCAAGCACATTCAACACATTCGCCAACAAGTTCATGACATATTGAACAGAGCCAATGCTAAGTACAACCAACGACATGATCAACATCGGGTGCCACACAACTTCCAGGTGGGCGACAAAATGTGGCTACATTTGCTGAAGGAGCACCTCACTAGACCCCACCAAAAGCTTCGCCTGCTCCGATATGGGCCATACACCATCACCAAGACATTAGGGAACAATGCCTTCGAGCTCATTATTCCACCATTCCTTGGTCTACACCCAGTATTCAATGTGGACCACCTTCGTCCCTACTTCCCACCTCTACTGGACACCTTTGACATTACAGAACAACTCACACCAATAGAGTTAAACCCAGGCCACATGGAACAGGCCACCATATATTGTATCATGGACATGCAATTCAAGAACACTCACCAATAGAAGATCCAAATATATCGGGTTGTCAAATCTGGCCAACTCCTGCACCAAGGTAAGTGGTTCACCAGGGACCAAGTTTAGCAGAAGTTTCCTCATCTCATGGAGTAACTCAACACAATGGGGACCATTGATTCCTAAGGGGGGAGGAATGATCCAGGTGGATACTGGTGGCCACCTGCCTATTCCACTTGGGGCCCCACCATTGTCTCTTTTAGTTTTTCAGTTTCGGCACAACTTACTATTTTTAGCAGTTTTTTTGGTCCTGAACTTCTAGAGTTGTTTTGAGGCCCTAAACAACATTTTTTGGGAAAACTAGGAGCAACATGGGTCCATGGACCGATGTTGCTCACATCAAAAGTTGTAGTCCTCAGATATTTTTTTTACACTAGAGCTCATGCGTGCTGCTTGACCTAGGCTGGTGTTTGAATTTCTGACTCGGCCCTTAGCCGCCATGCCCCCCCTGGAGTCTGATCCCAGTGGGGAACCACCCCCTGCTGCTCCTTAAAATGATATGAAGCCTCCTGATGATGAATCTGGAATCGATTTTTCCTCTCTGGTTCCCTCAATGGGACCTCCGTGATCATTCCCAACTGTGATAAAATTTGTGAAAAAACTTGATGGAATACCAGAAACCACTATGCCTCCAACACTCCCACACACAGAAGCCCTCTAATTATCAGAAAAAAGACTCGCTGGGTAGTTCACATGACTGTGGCCCTCACCAAAAACAGTACAAAAGCGGGTAGAGAGAAACTGGTCTCAAGTGACACAAGGGAAAGTAGCCATCAAATTACGCAGAAGGGGATACTTCACCTTTCACTTCGAAACAAAGGAGGACAAAGACCTCATCTTCAAAATCAGTCTATCTTTTATGGATACAAGAGGTCTCTATTTGAATAGATGGACTCCAGACTTTGATCCTGAACTAAAAGTCCCAAATGTTGTCCTGGTTTGGGTTCGACTACCACATTTTCCCTTGCATTGCTAGGGAGATGAATCTGTCAAAACCGTTGGAAACGAAGTCGGAAAATACATAGATAGGAGCAAGTCAAAAGACAACATGTAGGCTTGTGCAAGGATTTTCATTGAAGTTTACTTAGGAGAAGGGATCCAATCCTCCTCCTTCTCCCCTTGAATCCTCTCCTCTCTCTGGATCAAATCCCCTTGATCCCCTTGGCATCCCCTCTGACCCTCGTCCATCCCCCCATGCTCCCATTTTATCCTCTCTAGCAACCCCTGGTGGTTTCTCTTCTCCTTGTAGACCCCCCTACTCACTTGGCTTTGCACTATTTGGTCCTCCTCTTTTGACTGCTCCTCCCTTCCCTCCTAGTCCTCCTCCCCCCCCCCCCCCCCTCTCCCCCCTCTCCCTCTTAGGAAAGGATCCTCACCCGAAATTAGTCAAAATAATCATTGGATTCTTTTGATACTTTTAATAAAGCTAGAAGGAAATAAAATAAGGAATTAAGGGACAAGGCAGCAACAAAGGAGCTAACTCTAGGCAGCAAACAACCCATGGAAAGTTACCTTGAAAAAGGATCTAGAAGCGAAGAGAAAGGCCAATAGAATCATTGAGCGAAAGGCCCCTTGGAATCAAACCAAAATAAATAATGATAATGGTCTCATGGTTATGCATAGGATTAGGACATACCTCCAAAATAAACATAATAAGGGATCTTATATCAGGGGAAAATCCAGATATCCTAATGATCCATGAGAATCCTGGAAAAGCAGGGGACAGAGGAATCATGCCCACCAGCGATAAGAGAAACACCATATCATATGATTGGGGATTAGGCACTATGTATAAAAACATAGCGGAAGCTTATGGGCTTCTCCTTTGGGTCAAAATATTAAAAGAAAGAAGGCCCATTGAACCCAATAATTGTTGGAGACTCGTCGATCATTATACAGGCAATGTTCAATGGCAATAGTTTAAAAAATGCATCCCTGCGCCATATTCTAGAAAGGATAAATAAATATGCAAAGAGGTTTGGGAAAATTACCTATTATAGCATCTTAAGGGAAATTAATAAAAGTGTTGGTAGTTAGGAAAATAAGGTAGTTGATAGAACAGTGGAACAGGCCAGTATTGACATGATTAAGAAAATATACCAAAAATCAAGCATGTAGAAGGAATCTATCTCAATTAAATCATCAATACCATTAACAAGCCTGGAAACTAAATATTTTATTGGACCAACAAGATCTAAATATATCATTCATGGATTCTCCTCTCAACTCTCCTCTTTCCTGTGACTCTCCAATCGACTGGCTCCCTATCTTTATATAACATCCAAAGTGTCGCCCTCCTCTTTTCACCTGAAATCCTTGATCGCATTCATGCCCAAAGATTCCTTCCCATTGACTTTGTCCACTCTAATTTTGTGCTTTTAAGCATATTAGTGCATTAATATCCTCCATAGCGGGCTCGATCCATATCCCTCTTCCTATCATTCTTGAACGTTGTCAAGACTACACTCCCTGGAAAACTCAAACACTCCGTTCTCTTCGCACTATATTCCCCTCCCTTTACGATCTCAGCTCTCCATCCTCTCGCCCACTCATCTTACAGCAGGTGTGTTCTATCTCGAGCTTCTCCTTCGAGCCCAATTGTGCTTCATTCAATCGTTAGCTGTCCCTTCTTCTCCATAAACTTCATTTTGGCTTTTCTTTTTCTTCCTTCTCGCTCTCTCTACTAAGTTGTTCCTCTGCGCAGCCCTACAGATCTCTTTCCAAATCCTCCCTCACTTTCATCCTTGATTTTGTTGAATTTAGAGTTGTTCTCCTAAAGAGGTGTGAGATCCTCCATTTTGCACCACAACTTTGCAATCTCTGCATATTCCTTCACCTACCCATCAGAGTGCATCTAGAAGCACAACCAAATATCTTTGTCTCCAACGTAGAGAGGGATCATCACTCTATCTCTCACCATCAACAAATCGACCAGATGTATCCTCAAAAACCAACAATAGATATGAACTCAATAGAAAGAACCTCTCAAAATGAGAGATCCGTCTTAATTAAAAACAAAAAATATATGATGGACAAAGTAAGAGAGACAATACAAGAATTGAAGTTTCAGGTAATATCAAAGAATTTGACCCTGAATAGGCAACGTGAGGGATAGAAGGAATAAATAGTTTCTATCTACCAATTCTCTAATCATCAAGGCATTAAACAAAGGGCACAACAAACACACATCAAGATCACAACACAAAAAAAAATTCTCTAATCAATAACTAGTAGATCTGAGAATACAAAGAAGGATCTTCACTCGACATATATTAATCCTTTTCCATTATGTTATGTAAATGTGTTTCTCTTCTTTTCATTTTATAAGGACGTATGCCAAAAACACAGTAGGAAATTCGGGAAATTTTGGAAACAAGGCTTTAGGTAACCGGGATTGCGCTCCTGCTCTTATCTCCTTAACCCCGCTCCTCTTTAAACCCTTTATACCCTCCCTCTAACGCAAGCTTGCTCCTTTTCATTTACAACTCCTTATGTGAGATAACACTACAAGCTCCATCCCAACATGATGAAGTGCAGATATTGTGAGTAATTCAAATCGAGGCTTTGCAAATTATCCAATTGTCTACATTTGGTATACATGATAATAATGGAATTACACACACACAAATATCCTCATAATCAATACCTAGTTCTCTGAGAATCAAATGTTTCTAATATGCTCAGTTAGAGATGAAGGATTCTCCTAGGAGGTCAATTTGCTAGTTTGGGGTGTTGTTTTTGGCCTTGGATACTTAGTGCTTAAGGGCTTCAAGGGTCAAGAGTTAAGGGCCAAGGGATTTAGGGTCAGAGGATTTAGCGGTTAAGGACTCAAGATTTAGGGGATCTAGGTATTAGTGGTTAAGGGTTTAGTAGTTAAGGTGTTTAGGGGTGAAGGGTTAGGGGTTAAGGGTCACAGGTTAAGAGGATAAGGATTTATGGCTTAGGAGGTTCATGGATTATAGGTTAGGGGTTAATTTCATAACATTTAATGAGTCAAGGGGTTTATGGGTTATGATTTATGAGTGCATGGGTTAAGGGAATATGGATTGGGGGTTAAGGGGATAGGGAATTTAGTGGTTATGTGTTAAGGGCTTATGTTTTGTGATAATTGGACTCCTAATCCCCTTATCACCAATATTTGGGGTTCCTCTATCAATTTCTCTCGCTGCCTTCCCTCTAGGTCCCCTAGGCCCTATGAAATTAGGTCTTAAGCCCCCTTCTCATTCTCTAATGCTAGTATTATAGATCTTAGTAAACCATGCTTGCACCTCTGACTTCTACACATACATGCTACCTTTGTGTCCCCTTGTCCCATTCAATACACCATAAGATAAACCCCCCCCCCCAAAAAAAAATTTGGTTATGTCATTCCACTTTTCATAATGTTATGAACCCCCAAATTTGGTCTCAATGCCCCTACAAGCACACCATTGGGCCCCCTTGGCTAAGGGAGTAAACACATTAAAGGTTATGGGTTGTGATAAGGGAGCCCCTAATCCCCTTATCACAACTAGAAATAGGCTTATGAACACCATCAATATCTATTGTAGGTGTTGCGATGAAAGCAATAATGAATACAAAAGTTGTGGTCAATAGGACATGGATCATCAAGATGTTGAACCATACAATGTAAATATGGCTTTCAATGCTAGCTAGTGATCTAGTCACATAAAAGAGTACCCCATAAATTTGTTCTTTGGGACACCCCTAGGATTCAATAATTAATCTAAAGTGAGGGGATTTGTTGCTGAGGTTTCAATGGAAATGACATTGAGTTGATTCAAAATGACACTTTGTGATCTTCGCAAAACTAGGGTGTTGGTTTCATCATCAACAAGAGGCAAAATTGACAAGTGACAACATCTCACATTTAAGGCACTTGGCAACAAATATTTATGCATGTTTCTCAACCGAGGGTACCTTTCACATTTCACAAGGCACAAATCACATATTTGGATGAATTTTGGATAACTTGTCATATTCGACTAGCTTCATGCATGAAGAGGAGCTCCCATCCTTTAAGAATATTTTGGAGGATTTCATGGCATAGTCAAGGGTCGCATGTATAAAAGAAGAACGTCACAATCAATTGGTTTACTTTTTCTTTCACATGTTGAGAGACACGATTCATGTATTTTAAGGTTCGCATGTATAAAATAAGAATGTCATAGCTAGTTGGTTTAATTTTTATTTCACATGTTGAGAGACATGATTCATGTATTTTAAGGTGTGTTTTATTTTTGAGTCCACATATTTGGAAGCACAATTGCACAAGTGGAAACATCTCAAGAGTGTCATAAAAGTAAAAAAGATTTAGAATTCCTCCCATTTTTATTAGGATTTAGATTTCGCACTAATATTTTCCAGAGTTTCCTACATTTTTTTTAAATAATCTGGTTTAAATTGAGAATAAAACTCATTACTATTCAATGAAATTAGGATTTAGATTTCCCACCAATATTTTTAAGAGTTTCTTTCCATTTTGATTAAGTTGAGAATATAACTCATTCATATTCAATGAAATCAATACATAGATTTCCCACCATTTTTATTAGGATTTAGATTTCCCACCAATATTTCGACCAATATTTTTAGGGTTTTTTACTATATCATTTTTTAACATTGTTTTATTTAAATTGAGAATAGAACTCATTCCTATTCAATAAAATTTTGTTTGAAGATGTGTTTGAGTGTCCTTTAGATAAAGTTGGAGTCACTAAGAAGTAAGTGAGCCATGATTACAAGGATAGGAAATGAAAAGAGGTAAATTTGTATTTTAAAATGTAAATTTACCCTTAAAGTTAAAATCGATCTAAATTATTTTGAGTTTTTTTTTGTGATTTTAGATCGATTTTAACTTTAAGGGTAAATTTATATTTTATAACCCTGAATTATTTGCAGTTAATTTTTATGATTTTAAATAAATTTATATATATATTTTAGAAAATATGGATTTAAAATATTCAGAAATTAAAGCGCCAAGTCTTTGGTTTTAGCAATGTCTCATTTTTTATGTCTGAAACAGGTGCGCATGAAAAATAGTTTAATTTCATAGGATGACACATCATATCCACTTTAACTTTCACCGAGAGAGGCATTTGTTCAAAAAATTGATATATACATATATATATACATATATATATATATATATATATATATATATATATATATATATATATATATATATATATATATATATATATATATATATATATATAGATATATATATGAAAAGCAATTTAAAAATTAGATAGCGAGAGTGGTTGGTATTTGTTCTTTAGAAATGTCCGTTTATTTATCTCTTAAACAAGTGTGCAATCAACATTTCGTGCTTGTACGTAATATTGATGATTAGATGTATCCATCAAAAATTCTTGTTTATGTGACCTTGAGAAGAATTTCCATAGCCTAGCTAGTGGGATCCATCAAAAATTCGCTTTTATGTGTGTTACCCTCTGCGGATGCAGAGAGTTTCTCCATGAAAAAATCTCTTTGTTTATGTCAATATGAGAAGCCTAGCTAGCGGGATCCATCAATAATTCACTTTTATGCGTGTTACCCTCTACAAATGTCCTGAGAGTTTTCTCCATCAACAAATCTCGTTGTTTATGTCAATATGAGAAACCTCACTAGCTAGATCCATCAAAAATTTGATTTTATGTGTGTTACCCTCTGCAGATGCGCTGATAGTTTTCTCCATCAACAAATATAGTTGTTTATGTCAATCTGAGAATAATTTCCATAGCCTAGCTAGCGGGATCCATCAACAATTCGCCTTTTTGTGTGTGACACTCTGGCAGATGAAATGTTTACATATGTTAATTTTTATTTTTTATTTTTTTAAAATGTACATTCTAATGTCAGATGCACTTTTTATAGATTTTATTTTTATTTTTATTTTTTAAATGGAAATTCTACTGTAAATGGGAGCTTCATTGGCTAGTTGGTAATGTAGGGGTGCTGAGTTTCTCTCTGCCCAGGTTTGAGTCCCTCTTATGACACGTTCACACCAAACTTTGAGTCCCTCTTATGGCATCTTAGTCCTTTGAAGGCTGATGTACCTTGGAATGAAGATGGTTTTTTGTTTCTATTAGGGGTAGGTGTTTGGAATGAAGAGGGTTGTTTGTTGCTATTGAGGGCAAGTGCTAGTTGACAAGTTTGGTAGCATAGATACCCTAGTTGTGGCTTTTTATCCAAAGCAAGGTTTGATTCCCTCTTGTGACCATGTTCACACCCATGTTTGAGTCCCTCTTATAACATGTTCATCATTTGTGCGCTGATGTACCTTGTAATGAATAAGGTTGTTTGTTTCTATTGGGGTTAGGTGTTAGTTGACAATTATGGTAACATAAATACCCTAGTGGCTTCTTAGCGAAAAAAACTTGAATACTATTATGATAGCATAGATATGCTACTTGTGGCTTCTTAGCCAAAGCGACTTGAGTACTTGAATGTTGTGTGTGCATTGTGAAACCTATTATTGCCTTCAAGAATTTGATACCTCTAAATGCATAACAGATCCATGGTCAAGATGGACCTCTAAATACATAGTAGATCCATGATTAAGATGGACCTGCATTAATTTATATAGTTCTTCAAGTCCCTAAATTATAAACAAAGGCCCAACAACACCCAAAATCTAGACTACTTTGAATCTCTTATATAACTGGATTGCTTACAATAACCCACTGAATTTCATCATTTTGTATATGGCAGACTTTTCCTTTTCCTTTTTCACCTAAAATCCTAGTATGTTAGCATGCAGTTGTCTCTTCTACTATTATTCAACTACCTATGCAGTTTTCTCTTCTATTGTTGTTCAACTACAAATTCCATTTTGTTTTAGCTGTGTCTAGCGCTCATTCCTAAACTATGTCACTTAGAATTAAAATTGTAATCCTTATTTAATGAGGATCGATGACACAACAAGTCTCTTTACAATAATGTATGCTAAAATTTTTATGTAGAAGCCTAAAATTTAGTCACATGAAGATGAATATAGACAGATTCCAGAGAAACTGGGCTTTATTTCTGAAAAGTATGAGTCTTTATTGTTTAGTTTCCATTTTTGGAGTAAATAGCATGATAAGCACAATGGATTTGGGAGTTTTATTGACATGCACATGCCATCCATTGCTTCAATATATCATTCAAGTGTTTCACTCAAAATGATTACTATTATATTCTTCTCTCTCTTTCGTTTTTTACATTGGAATTTTGTAATCGTTCTTTCAACCTAGTTATTCACATAGCAATTGTTTTTAACTTTTTTTAGCCTAGTTTCTTTTAGCCTAGTTGTTCACATGGAAATATTTTATTGTTTATCTTTAGGAAAATAACTCCTCAATTATTGCTATATGTGAACCCATTCACACCACCCTAAAATTTCTTCCCTGGAAATGGTAATGTCGTTGTGGCTTTAGACTAAAATTTTACAACTCATACTTCTCAATATTTGAGAACATAAATGAAAGGTAAATCTACATGTTCCAAACCTTTCTTACTTTGATTCATTGGTGTGATATTGTGTGGTTTTTTTCATTTGGAGTTAACATGTTGTGGAAATATATCTAATTGTTTTGGTTAATGATTTTCTGACACCCACAAGATACAAACAATGATAGTTGTGATTATCTACATAACAAATACCCTTGAAAATACTATGATCTGAATTGAACTCTTATGATCTAAATTGAAATCGTATGAAATGGAAAGGATTTTCTAATAAAAATGTTTTTTTTTGTTATACATTCTATCCGAGGATATCCATACTGAGGTAAGAAATTATTTTTCGTTTTGGACATCAATACCTTTTTAACAATTGTTGTGTTTTCTTTTCTACTTTAAAATTTGTCTTACTAACTTTGATTAAGTGTCGCAATCTATATGTGTAGGTATCCAATAGGAATGATCGACATCGTAAGAGATCAATTTTAACAGTGAGTAAAACCACAAAGTCAAGCCACATTACAAAAAAAATGACAACATTCGATGTGGCATCATCAAAAAACACCCACAAAAGAGAGTACCGGGATCCATTTCCCCATTACAACATAAATCTAGTTGTTTTTGTGTCAACACCAATTCTAATGCACATATTATTGAGAAAAATGTGGATGAGCCATTGGAAGGTATGATCATTTTTCAACTTTATATTTCTTTTATAAATACTTCAAGATTTATGTTAAGAGATTCATATTTTTAATGTCTCAAGAGGTGTGATTTGTTTTCCAGAAAATTATCAGCACATACCATCATAACAGCTTTATGGTTTGGAGCAAGAACCATCGCAACTAGATCATGATATGGAGAATGAACAAACACATCAAGATCATGGCTTAGAAGGGGATGATGCAAGTACCGAAGCCCATAGTACAACAAATGTGAAAAGGAAGGGTAGGGGACCAGCAAAATGCCTCTTTGGAAACACTACATAGGCCTCTACATTGCCTGAAATTCAATTTAATGAGAGGAGACAACCTATTGGTCCACAGTCAGAGAAATTCTCCTCC
This sequence comes from Pinus albicaulis, assembly GCA_034641835.2. Taxonomy (NCBI): domain Eukaryota; kingdom Viridiplantae; phylum Streptophyta; class Pinopsida; order Pinales; family Pinaceae; genus Pinus; species Pinus albicaulis. Next base: position 760,224,464 of record CM076573.1, on the reverse strand, counting down.
TTTTTAGATGTCCTTGCAAGAGATATTGTAGGCATAAAACACATGGAATGGAAACAAGTGCCTGAAGCACTTAAGAAAGACATATGGAGTGCAATCAATGTGAGTATCAACTAAATTATTATTGGATTTTTTTCTAAATTGCAATAGTGCATGTGAACGTGTGTACAATAAGTTTAATTTCAAATAATACTTTGTATCTACTAGTGCATTGTTTATATATTGTAGCGTATCTACCAAATATATTTGTCAGCGGAGCAATGGTGTTATAAAGCATTATCTCAGTGCTTGAGAACTTACAAATATAATTTGTATAAAAATTATTATTTGAATACAAAACATATGATGAGAGAATGAAAAATGTTCCTATCAGAGTAATTGAAATCAGTTATATTTAATTTGTTAGAATACGATCTAGCCCTAAATTCAAGGTAGAAATGAAATACAAATATACTTGTTATGATTAAATGAGATTTGAATTTTAATCCTTGCATATAATCAATTTCAATCTAAGAATCCATTTTTTATTGAGTTGTAAGAGAACACAAAAGTAAATCAGGAAAATAGGGAATTAGAACAAGAGACCCACACTTCTGGCCATAGAGGTTACTATAGAGTTGAACATGACCTTGTAAGTTGCAACCAAAGCTATTTCTTGTTCACAATTACCAATTGAAAATATACTTATCTATAATGTTGTATTTTTTGTGACTAGAATCAAACTTGCAATCAAAATGATGCGCCTATAACTAGGGCTAATGTGTGGATGAAATGTCATACAAAGAAGGATGACACTCCAATGTCATCATTTAGTGCAGAGAGAATAGTAATTTTCCAACCTATTCTTCTATCTATTTATTTTTTTTACTTTTTAAATATTAATGATGTTTCATACATGTATTTGTTGAAATATTTTCATTTCTAGAAACAAATTGAATTGATAAAAAATGATTCAGTGTCTCCTGCATATGCAACAAAGGAAGATGCCATTGCAAATAGTTTTGGGGCCTGATAGGAGGGGTCACGTACATGGGGTTGGATTTGGGGTTACTCCAACTAATTTATTTGGAAAAGAGCATGCTTACAAGAGGAAATTACATAATATAGAAGAAAATTTGAAAGAAAAAGACGAGGAGATTGGAATATTGAAGGCAATTGTTGAAGAATTAATTCAATGGAATGTTGCCACGAAGGCGGGAAAAGAAAATAGTCGAGTTGATCCAGAACTGACCAGCAATGTAAGAATTACGTGTAGGCTATTTAATTGTTGATGTATGCCATCTTTGAAGATTGAAATTTTAAAAGCACAATGCCAATATTAAAACAATTGTATTGTTGTAGATGTGTAATTAATTAATGAAATATTGTTTTTGTAGCTTAACCGTTCATCTTCTGATTTAATGGTATCACATTCAAACTATTTATTTTTTAGAAGAGTTCCTTAAGTCCTAGTCAGGCTTCACTAGAACAAACTCCATTGACTTCAGGACAACCTATTCATGACCTAATTGGTGACTCAATAACACAGGTAAGTTTTATACTTGTTTATTTTCTTGTTTAATATTTGATATCATTTTTGGGATTCAAGCGTATTTAAGTCAGTCATTCAACTATGACCATTTCCACGAGAGGTAGTCGTAACTGACTAATTTCTCATGATTTTGAATAGTCCACTTAGCACTCATTGCATCGGGTGATGCTCACAGGGGTGAAGAATTGGGATTGAAACTAGTGAAATGAATCACATAGCATCAATCATCACTTCCAGGGCTTGCACCTGGTAACCAGGACTTCTCGGGAGGTCACCCATCCTAGAACTCCTCTAGCTCAAGCGCGCTTAACTGTGGAGTTTTCCCCACAATCAAGCCCACTTAGCTTGCTACCCCATTTAAAAAACCTTAGCAAGTATTGTTCCTCATGAAACATTCAATTAGAGATCCCTTTACTCTTTATATTTTAAGTATGAGGGTATTTCGCAGTGCATTATATTAGATATCATTTTTGGGATTCAATTGCATTAAGTAACTCATTCAACTATGACCATTTCCATGAGAGGTAGTTGTAACTGACTAGTTTCTCATGATTTTGAATAGTCCACTTAGCACTCATTGCATCGGGTG